>CAEMYA010001084.1:62278-93802 GCA_903131615.1 Diplodus sargus
CAATGCGCACAAGCGTGCGCTTGTGTTTAAGGCGGGGGTGGGGGGCACAAAAAAAATATTTGCAAATGAAAAAAATGAACGTAGATATTTAATATATAATATATATATAATATATTAATACATTTAATATTTAAATGTAATTTAAGACCTATATGCAAAATATGGATGTATTTAAGACTTTTTAAGGCCTAAAATTTAGATTGTCAAATTTAAGACTTATTAAGACTTTTAAAGACTCTGCGGAAACCCTGCAAACATCTGCTAGCTTTGCCGGGTTTCTCTTGAAAAGACAACACAACTCTCCACTCTCCTGCAGCAGCTTGGTCGTTGTGGGGAATCCCTGCGGGTCGATTACCGAGTGCAGTGGAGTTCCGCAGCTCAAAGATGAAAATGTGTGATTATTGCTCCATGGAAATGTAATCAAAGTTCATGTGTGTCTTGCCTCCCAGTTTATTACAGTTATTATCAAGAGTGGACAGGGAAAAGAATGGAATCGAGCATTTCTAACTGCACTCGGTAATCGATTCGCAGGGCTTCCCCACAATGACCAAGCTGCTGCAGGAGAGTGATGAGTTGTGTTCTGTAGGGAGCAGGGGGGTCAGAGTCCCAAACTACTGACCAAATATTCTATTTTAGTGATAGCTGAATTTTAATATCATATATAAACATGCATATGCTTTTTATTTCAAAACTGTTTTTCATACATGAAAATCATTCTGAAATAAATATGGATTATAGGCTATTTTTATTTTATGGGGGGCTGACAGACAGTTGCTGCTGCTGGTGCACTAGACGTATCTGTTTGAACGACATGTTTATTTTAATTATACTCTGCCTCATTGATCATTATGTTAGAAAATAATTTTTGTTTGAATTTCTGTCATTAATAAATATTTCCTTTTCTTTTTTGTAATGGTAAAAAGAGCAAGAGAGACAGAGAAATCCCTACAGACTCCCTGCAGTGATGCTAACTGTCATGTCACTGAACACAATGTTGCTCACCTTCTTCACTGGGACAGGGACAGGGAGGGGTACAGTTATGGGGAGACTGGGCTGCTGCTGACTCATCTGTTGTTAATTCTGCTAAAAGGGGCAGGGACAATGATTTAATATGAATATCTTGCTAAACACTTCCCTGCACTGATTAAATGTTGATGAAATGTAGGCTAACACTAGTCTGTAGCTAGCTAGCTACCTTTTTCACGATGAACATTAAGCCAACAGGTTAATACCACTCACAGACTGAAGGCTACCCACCTTTCTTGGTGAAAAACTGGGTTACAGATTGAAACCCTTTCCTTTGTCTTACCTCTCTCTCTTTCCTTTTTTGAAAACCAGATTTTGATTTAGGCAACATTGTGATCACTCTAGTTCTGGCGCATCTACTGACTGCAACTAAACACCGTCACTGATAAGTGCGCTAAGGCAGGATGAAACCATATCATGCAGATACAGGGGGGTGGTGGGTCAATATAGATGTCTACTTTTTGGTCAATGGGGATATTTAACTTCTACTGCCAAAAACAAGTAAAAACAAAGAGATCATTAATTAGGGGGCAAAGCCCGAGGGGCCGAGGGAGCGCTTATGCAGGCATACGCGTTTCCTAGAACCAGCGGTGCTAGGAACCCTATTGTAATTGTAAAGATTTTTATTTATATTTTTCTCTGGCTAAAAGTGGTGCTGCAGGCTAAACCGTGCAAGGGAGGGAGGTGCAATTTGGAGGGTTGGTCCAGACACCTGCGAATATCTCAGACACAAAAAACTAATAACCTGGGCCAACACGTTTGTGCCTATAACTCCCACACCGTATGTCGTACATTCAAAAACTTTGTTTCCTCAGATTCCCTGAATGGAGCTGAATCACTTTGCGATCGGCCACGCCCACTTCCGGTTAGAACGTTTTTTTTGCAAAATCGCAAAAAACTGGAAAACCTACTTTTTTGAACTTCTCCTTGGGATTTTGTCAGATCTACAATTCTGTAGCTTGCTATAAAAATGTAAACTATTTGATATCTCGGACAAACTAAATGCTGTTAACACCAAATTTGAGATCCTTGGTTGCCATGACACTGGGAAGGGATGAGCCCAATTTGGCGAATTTTGGCCACTAGGGGGCGCTACAAATATGGGAAGTTTATATCTCTTGAATGGCTACACCGATTTTTACGAAATTTGGTCAGTATGATGTAGGGCCAATCCTGAGGCCATATCTTGAAGGTGGTCATAACTGGTCAATGTGGGCGTGGCTTATTACAAGATAAACAACAAACCTTAATTTCAGCCAAACTATTATGCTGAGAGCTTTGACATTTATATGGTACAGATAGAATAGGACACAGTTCTTCCATACCAAAAATTGCACATGTACTCCAGTAGGTGCACTATAATGGATGTAATCGCATTTTTGCCTGTAACTTCCACATTTGAAATAACACATTCACAAACCTTATATCCATATGTTCCCTGAATAGAGCTGGGTTTTCACTTCGTTCGCTAAATCGCCACATATGCAAAACCTACTTTTTCGAACTCCTCCTTGGGATTTTGTCCGATCTGCATGAAACTTAGCACGTACACTCTTTAGCTGGATCTGATCTAAAATTATCAAAAGAATTCTGCTGGGTCAGAAAATGCGCAAATTATTAACGAGCAAATTTCTGTAACTAGATATAACGTGGGTACGTGGGGTCCGAGTTGCGCGGGGGGGCTTGGCCCCCGTTCATAACTGCTTGCAGCTCTAGTTAATTTTATTATTATATTTGAAATATATACACAATGATTATGGTTCAATAATTATATAAAAGTTTTGTATTTTACCTATTTTTTGGAATTGTCCTAACTTTCCCCCCCCATACGGCGCCCCTGCGTGACGCCTTGAAAATGGCAATCGCAAAACCCGACCCGCGCTCTCCAGGCGTCCAACCTGATCCGCACCCGTGTCCAACACAGTACATTATTTTTCACCCGTTTCATCCGGATTGTGTGGGTCACTGAACCCGTGCAGGACTCTGTTTTGTGATGTGCTATATGTGAACATGTGACATTCTCTTGTGTCCAAAATAAATTTTTCCTCAGGGAGACAATAAAAAAGCAACTAACTAACCTGAACCACTCCTCTTCTCATCTTTAACTTGCACGCGTAAGAAACCAACTCAGCCACAAAGTGGTAGCTTTCAGGGAACAAATAGAGAGCAGAAAACGCTACTACAGTATGCAATCTATATAGTTTATCAGAGTTTCTTGCTGTCTCTAACTGAAAACAAGGTTTAGAGCTGCGTTCACATGCTTAAAAGCCATGTTTATCTGAGGAGAACTGCATAGTTCTCTATCATATCGATAAGTTGTGAAGTTGGGACGTTTACTCACTGAATTCAATACAATATATATTTTTGTTTCAAAATCGGCCATGATGTTTTTCTCTGTAGAGACCAACAGATAATTTGGAAGAGTCGTGCTTCTTGAGTCATAAGTGTGGCAGGACATGGCTGTCCCACAAAAAGCGTATAAACCTCAACATGCATCAAATTCTCTTTAGTCCAGCTGACTCACAGTTGGAATACCTGTTTGAATCATCAGTACATCATCTGATTGGTTCTCAGACACGAAGTGAAAGGTACATTTTTGGTACACAGACTGCGTTTTTGTAAGAAGAAACATCCAAGACTGATTTACTTTCAGATTCTGAATATATTTTGTAGGACTCATCAGCAACTTTGGTACTATGTTTGTTCACAACGCCAGCAGTTAATGTTCTCTGCTGCTTTGGCTTCCCCTCAATAGCAATGGTGGTAATGGCTTTAGTGTTTCGAGCCATCTGTTTGTCTCGCAAACTATGATTTCTTAAACCATTACATGAACCATGGGATTTTTAAATCATCTGAGAGACTTTTCTATGTAAGGTAACACTGAAGATTTTGTTTAAAAACATTTTAAGTGAGAAATGGGACATCAGAGTGGGGAAAAATACTTCCGGACCAGCTACTATTCACAACTCTATACTGGTAGCTGCGACAGCAACTGTTTATAATTTCTCAAACAGACAGTTTGACAATTCTACACACATTCAGAAAATATTATGGTAGGTAGCCTTTGAAATTGACCCTAACCCGAACCCATCCTCATTTGTTCAAATCAATATGTCGAGATCACAAAGACACAGCAGACTTTTTCCCTGCCTTCTAGTGATCGGAACGGCAGTTCTTTTTACTGTACTGAATCTCTAGAATCAGTTCATTAAAATGATTCGTTCAAAAGATTCGTTCACCGAATCGTTCAGTGCTCTCCAACTCCCTGAACTGTTAAACAGCCAAACATTCCGTCATTCAGTTCGTGATTCAGCCCTGAGGTTGATGTTCACTTACTGAGGGACGGTGCGTTCATGGACTATAGTACAAAATCATTCGCGGGAGACACAGCGCTGCTTTGACTGGTATACATGCGCTAAAATTATTACATGGTGAAAGTGTCCTCTGTGCACAGTAAAATCACTTAACATGATGCTACACGGATATTAGCAACACAGCGCTAATTTTAGCAGTACTACTGAACGAGAATCACCTCCTCTGCCCTGAGTGAGTGAGTGAGTGACACAGCGCCACTCTCAGCACAGTACGTGAACGAGATTCATGTCCTGAGGATGTGAATCAGTCGTTCGCGAACGACATGCTGAGGACGTAAATCACGTTCGCGACCGTGATTAACGTCGCGAACGTGATTAACGTCCTACTGAGAATTACGTTCGCGAACGTCAGTGACTGTTAGTGTGCAGTAAAATGACTTAACATGATGCTACACCGATATTAGCAACACAGTGCTAGTTTTAGCAGTACTGTTACTGAATGAGAACCACCTCCTCTGCCCTGAGTGAGTGAGTGAGTGACACAGCGCCACTCTCAGCACAGTACGTGAACGAGATTCATGTCCTGAGGCTGAGGCCGTGAATCAGTCGTTCGCGAACGACGTGCTGAGGACGTGAATTACGTTCGCGAACGTGATTGACATGAACGTGAGTAACTTTTACTGTGTAAAATCACTTAACATGATGCTACTGATGTTAGCAACACATCGCTAGTTTTAGCAGTACGGTTACTGAAGGTGAATGTCTCCTCTCCTACTTCTCTGACCTGAGTGAGTGACTGACTGACACAGCGCAACTCTCAGCACAGTACGCGAACGAGATTCACGTCCTCAGCTACGCCAATCATGAGTGAATCAGTCGTTTGCGAAACGACCTGCTGAGGACGTGAACTGAATCAGCGTGAACGTGAATCAGCGTGAACGTGAATCACGTTCGCGAACGTGAATCACGTTCACGCTGATTCAGTGATGGCGCTGAGAATCACTTTCGGCAGTTCCACTCCCGGCCGGCATGCTCGCTGCTGAGCTCAACTGAACTGAGAAAGGAACGAATCAGTTCCTCAAGTGATTCCGTTCACTTCGTTCACTCAGACGATTCGTTCTTTTGAACGACACGTTCGCGACCGACACAACACTACTGCCTTCCAGTAAGAACAGGTCTATACGTTTGCTGTAGTTTTAATATCTAGTCTGCCTGATTCATACTAAACCAGAGTGCAGCTGAACACATCTTCCCTGATAACTCTTGCAATCAAATCATGTGACCTCCTTCCTACCTTTAGCACTGATGCTGCGCAGGTCTGTGATCTTCATTAGGGTTTTGGGGAACATGTGTGGTTTGCTGGGCCGACGCTTCCTCACATAGATTTTCAGAGCCTCCAGGAGTGGCTCCTGGAGCTGGTCCACCTTGGAGGGCTCCTCCAGGTCCTGACGGTCTAATGCACATGCACACACACACAAATCAAGTCAAATTTGAGGCTCAACAGCGAGAAATCCATGTCTTGGCTTTATCTGATTGAGACAAGCTTTAGGCTAATATATGTATCACAGCATGAAGCCTGGTTTGATTAAGAACAAAGAGTTTATCTCATTATGTCCACTAATTTGCTGTGGTGCAGATGCTGCAGAGATCGTTACAATTAGATTATCCAAGCAGAAAACTAATTTGAATCCTTTTTTTTAAGTAGGAGCTGTGATAACTGAGGTTTTATAGCCTCAAACAGCAGACGGGGAATTCAAAGCTATGATTCTAGTGAGAGAGCACTTCTCTGCACACAGTGATGATTGAGATGACTCAGTGGTCAAATGGACCTTCTAGTTGGCAGCTCCCTCTGACACCAATGTTTTGACCTGTTTTACCTCCAGATACAGCAGTAGCTAAACTGAAAAACCTGTGAACTTGTTTACAGTCTGTCTGATTGTCTGATATCAGATCTGATAATGAGCAATGAAAAAAATAAAATAAAGCGAATATATATATATATATATATATATATATATATATATATATATATACATATATATATACATATATATGTGGTTATATATATATATATACACACACATATATATATATACACATATATATACACATATATATATATATACATATATATATATATACATATCTTGTACTGAAAACTGTTTTTGGAAGTAATTGCTTAATTTCTGTTGGTGTCAACAAAATTCAGATGACTTTCAGTGAGGTACATTGTGTCGATTAACTGATTAATCAGTGAAATGATGTCACTTAATCAGCAAACATAACAAAAAGACATGACGATGTGCTGTGACAAAACAGGACAAATGAGGATGTAGGTTTGAGATCTGGAAAATCATCAATCTTTTCTGACATAAAGACTAAGGATTATGTTATTTAAAAAATTCCCAGCAGATCAATCTGTGATGAAAATTGTTGTTGGTTGCAACCCTAATTTAAACTAAGTAGACCATGGTAAATATTAAATGAGATATGAAAAGATCCTTTAGTTTTCAAAGTGATAATCTTTCGAGTTTGATTGACAAACACTACACCATCAGGCCATTGGGTGGCAGTGTGTGCACTGACATGAGACAGCAACTGGACCTGCTGTAGAGGTGTGTGATTACAGATGCAACCAAAGGTGTCTTGCACTGTCCATGGATTATGCAAGAGCCTGTAATATTTGCCATTGATGAAATTGGCGGTGGAGGGGAGAGAGCAGTGTAATAATGAGAGGTTAAGGTGTGTGACCTTTGGTGGAGGTACAGTAAAACTTCATGTGTGGGAAGAGGATAGAAACTTGCACTCAGTTAACTTACTCTGCCATGACATGGCTGTACGTCACCCCTCTCTCCTCTCCTCTCGTCCCCCCTGCCCACCTTCACACGTTTGGCAGTCAGGATAGTGCTGCCTCACTGATAGCAACCTGTGGTTGACCTTTTTTTAGACTCCTGTGGAGGCTGGCTTACTTTCATCCCAAACTGAACTGCAGCTCCATTGAATATTTGACCAGCGGAATCAATACGGGCTGACTGTGTTGAATGCAGTCAAGCATGGTTTGAATGTGGAGTGAATCAGTTTATTCATTCCACTTGATGAACTCAGGGACTACACTAATCAACACTCGCCGTTTTTACACTGGGCAGCAAGCCACCAATTTGCTATCTTTTTGCGGCCAGGTCTGCAGATTTAGACAGAGGGCGTCAAATTGCCGGTCTGTTTTGGTCTGCTGATTTGCCGCCTTGGAAGGTACACCTTTTCCCACCTCCATTGCTATGTAATTCCCAGCTGTCGATGTGCCGGCAATTGTGTGAGATGTGCGGAGGTGTCGATGACAAGCACTGTTGTGCGACCCACAGCCGTGGAGTTTAAAAACCAGGGAACAGCTGATCACAGCAGTCAGTCCATCACATCCGCGACCTCAAGATGAGCAACTGGACAGCCGCTGAGATCGAGGAGATGCTAGTGTCTCCTCGGTCTCTATAGCTGTCTTCGTTGTCCACTTGTTGTTGTAGTGGCAAGCTACTTAAGGTCGCTACTTTCAAATTAAAAGTCCCCCGCTAAGAACCAGTGTTGCCACAGTTGCCTTGAAGAAGTAATCTGATTACTGATTACTCCTTTAAAAAGTAACTTAGTTACTTTTAAAAACAAGAAATCAGTAAAGTAATTAAGTTAGATTACAAGTTAATTTATTAGTTACATTCAGCAGCTGCCGACAACACCCCCCACTGCCTCAATATAAAAATGACAACCGGTTTTTCCAATACTCATACATTTTTAACAGTAACAACAAGTAAACAATGTATCGCTTACTTGTTTTGAGGCTGTGGCTTTGCTCACAGCTCTCTGCTTAACACCACTTGGTGGGACTTGCTCTGTAAACTTAACTGTGCTGCGACTCCAAATGTTTCTTCAAATTTGACGTCGTGTTTTTGAAGCATGATAGCACTTTGTCGCCAGCACAGAGTGTACAACGAACCTTAATGTTCTCACCTTTAGCTGACACAAACTCAAAATAATGACTGTATTTCCAGGTTGAAAACGCCATCTCTGTCCTCCCTCCATTGTTGTTTGCGTTTGTGTCACTGCATTGTGTTACAAGTGAGTTGTCCTCGTGCTGAAAACGTGACTTGTCGCATACATGACGTCACTCCCCAAGACGCAAGAAGAAAGCAAAAATATATATTTTTACTAAGGAAAATGACAAAAATAATAGTAACGCAGAGTGACTTGAATAAGTAACTTTAATCTAATTACTGGTTTGGAAATATTAACGCGTCAGATTACTCGTTACTGGAAAAAGTGGTCAGTTCTAAACTCCAATAGAGTGCAATGTAAAGTTCTTATTTTGAAGACAAATTTGACCTGCTTCACTGTTCATGCTGAACTTCGTGCTTCACGTCACGTCACATGTTTACGCCTACCACAGTGGCGGCTTTTTGGAAAAGAAGGAATATTACACCTCCCTTTTAGATTGCAGCCTTTACCTTGCTGCAAATGTGCTGCCTTGTCTATCTAAAAGGGGCAACTGTTCATATCTTTAAATCAGAGTGTTATGCTAAATAGATGATGTAATCAGGCATTGAAAAGCCTTTAGTTTGACAAATCCATCTTACAGAATGCGGGAGTGTTATGACATGTTGCACACAGACATGTATGTTTTCAGGCTGCTGAGGCTGCAGATATTCTGACTTTTCCCTGGTATGAGGAGGTTATATGATAAGATATTTAGAAAGAAAGATGTCTAAAATCAAAAGAAATGTAATTTTTTAATGAGACATACTGTCTACTTTTTAAGTCCAAATGAAATTTAACATTACACATTTTTTTTTTGCAGGTGCAACATACAGATTAGATTTTATATATATATAAAATATTTTTTGGTTTCACAAAACTAAGAACGTGAAAAGATGTAGACATTTTGTAGATATTAAAATCCTTTCTTATAGGCAATCACGTCATTTCAGTTGTAGTCTGTTACTCATTTTTTGTTGTATTTGCTAAAATTGTCATTACTGACAGTAGAATAAAATACAGATCTACTGTGAAAAAATCCACTGTCCGTGGGTCCACCCAGTGGCCATAATTTGATTTGCAAGAATCCACTGCTCCCGAATCAACATGTAGCAGTATGAAGCAGTATGATAGTTTCAGCTGTGTGGCTCTTCCCAGCCAATCGCTGTGGGGGAGCACCTTATAAAGGGAGGCAGAAAGCACCTGGTTGTCCTCTTGCTTGACGGAGCCTGGGTCATGTCACTTCCTGGCGCCCTTCACTACCGCTTGGTGGCAGGTAGGCTGCCGGTGGCGACGACATATTAACTTCTGTCATTTCAAAGTCGAATAGACGACATTTCAACCTTTGTCAAAATACACATGTAATGCATTGCATTTAAAAAGATGTTTACCTAAATTGAGAGTTTCAACTAGTGCCTACATAACTGGCATTACCACATCCATAAATTCTATGACAAGCACAGCTCTTGCGCTGTATACATATGCAATTTTCAATGCTCTAATCTACAACTATTTGAATTAACTTCTCAATTTCAGCAAACAATTCCTCAAACTGCATCGAGGTCAAAAAGTCCAATAGATAACACCAGCAAATTTCACTTTTGCCAACTTAAATATCAGGGGAATGGTGAACCTGGTTGAAACTTTGATAGTAAATAAACTCACCTGTGATAAAGTTAAAAATACCTGAGTGATGTTCACCCATACTGTAAAATACAAGTAGCACATGGACTAATCTTAGGTAAAAAAGACAGCATTCAAATATATGTAACGAGTTATCTATATATTGAATACTTCAATAAAAAAAGAACATGTTTAATGTAACAAATGTTTTATTGAGTTCAAGTCCAGTGGGGGTCTGCCCCTTGCCCCCACTCCTTGCTGGGGCATGTTTCAGGTGGGTCTGGATTAGTGTTGTGACGTTCACGAATGAACCGATTCTATTGAACGGCTCGTTAACATGAACGATGGGAACCGAGTCGCAGCTAGGAACCGTTCTTTTAAAAAAAAATGTATATCCCTGTGTGCTCCTCCTTTGCTGCATGGTGCTTATTAGATATGCAAATGTGGCATGATGCCACCTGAGTTGTGCGCGCTGCCTTTGCGTAAAAAAATAGCAAAAAAACAGAAACACGCGACTGCCCCTGCCCCCCTGCACGAAAAGCTGTTTTACACGGAAATTAATTGTAGCCTGCTCTGTTTTTTAATGTTTATTTGTAAGTGTTTAGGTCACGGTGTTGCATGAATAACAAGTCATGGTAGCTTAACACACATACAAACAATTTGTACAAAGGGTAAATCCAAAATAGTGATGTCACTGTCAAAGCAGAGTGATATGGCGCGACCTTGTGGAATATTTACAATGAATCCAGATCAGACTTTAAAATCTAGTCCACACATGTCAAATGAGGTTATAATCAATATTTCAGAATCTCTCTATAAAAGCAAGGAATCTATGTCTGTCTGTCTGTCTGTGTGTGTCTCAAATATCTCTGTCGGATCAGGATCAGACTGACCTGAGAGTTTCAACATGGCTGCCGTTTGGTTCAGTGATGTGCGACTTCGCATTTGTTTGGACTACAATGATACCGTGAATAAATTATTTCATAAACGCTTTACACATTCTGGAGCATTGTCCAACGGAGCTACCACAGTGACATGCGCATTAGAGCCAGTCACTGCAGAGCTCAAGCCTACGACACACATTAAGAAACAAGCGGATTTATACCTGCGGCGGCGCGAGCTGGACCGGGAGTTAGCCGGCGGTTCGGTCCCGTTCTGTTCTGTGCATGTTCTAAACTGACTGCTGTGGATTAATGAGACTAAACGTGACTGGACCGGTCTGTTCGGGTCTGAGGAGATGCGGAGACGCGCGGACAACAAAGTGGAATTGTAATCTGTGGATGTTCGTGTGTAGCTAGCTGCTAGCCGCTAGCGGCTAACCTACACGGCCCAACTCCCGAGCTGACGGACCAGATGCACAGTCCTGTCCAAAACCGGACTTAGGGTAAATAATGTCTGCCACGCGAACATTGCCGTCACGTTTGCTTTGTGTCTGGAGCAGAAGAAACTGTAAAAAAGGGCTTTTGTCATGAAAGTGTTCAAGCAGCAAGTTTGGTTGTTGAGGAATAGGAAGTTATGGGAGGGACGTCAGCAGATGATTGACAGGCAACGGCGGTCGGTGTACAGACAGCGAATATTGAGAATCGAGAGTTTGTGAAATTTAGCGTGTTTGGAGAGTATAGTTAGTGTGTTATGTAGTGTTTGGTTTAGTGTGCAGTGGACTCGTTTTTTTGTTTAATGAGCTGAATGTGGAGCAGGCAGTGCAGCTCTTCATTCAGCTGGAAGGAGCTCAGGCAGACCTGAGCATTGCCTGCATTTAAATGTAAATAGTTACACAGAACTTTGTAAATTTTTATTATGTATGCACTTATTCAGCAAACAACAATTTATATTTGCATTATAAGTAATAAAAAATGGTTTGTTAAACATATTTGTGGTTTTCACAGTAAAAAAATCTAACTTTTTCTACTCGGATTTTATGTTTTTTTGTGATTTTAGGTCCATTGTGTTAGTACAATATGTAAACATGAAAAAAATAACTGTACAATCACACATATGAGGTTGTGCTGAAAATAATCACACCAAGTAAATAGTTTTAAGGTGAAATATAATGGCAAAATCAAAAATAGTCACAAACGGCCAATTATTCCCTATATCCCAATTATTTCACAACAAACCTAAATATCCCTTACTTTCCACCTTCAAACAGCCTCATTTGGCCATCAATGAAAATGCTTCTTAACCTCCCACTTTTCTATAGGAACACATATTTCCTACGGGCACTGCACTAGTTGATTCAAACTCAGATATTGGTGGGATATCTAATTTTGTATTATTTTGTTCCAAATCTCACCCCATCATACCTCCCAGTGATTATTTCCAAGATAAAATGAGTTATCACCAGGCTGGCTTCTTAAAATTTAATAAATATAAAAATTAGTCAAATGAGCCAGTTTTTTGAATGGCTCACCAAGATCCGGCTCCCCTCAAAGAAACATAAATCCCATCTCTAGTCTGAGTAATACTTTTTATTTCTACATCCGTGGCCTTCACGTTCCATCTCTTCACAGCAGCTGGAGAGAGGGCATAAGAAAAAATTTAACATTTTTACAGAGCGCCTATTCAGATGTTAAATGCACTTTATAGATGGCAGGAACACTTTGTTTTGGGAGTTGAAAGAGTAATGAAATAACCACTTCTTAGAGCCACACAGTAGCCTGAATCTGATGGTTCCTAATAAAGCCAATAGGCATTAACAGTCTGTGCCATGGTAGCCCAGCTGAGCCCAGGATAGCCACATGCAAATGAAGCCCATTCAGTAACTTCAGTTATATCAATCTTCGTTTCTTACACTTTATCACATGACACAACTTTGTCGCCTTAAAAGGCAGTTTGTCACATTGTCCTCCTCCATGCATGTTGTATTTCGCCATGACTCCATTCGTCATGAGCCTGTAAGACAAAATTCCTGTTAGCATTTTGTACATATAACGAAATCAAAACAGCACCAACAGTTTGTCATTTACATCATTGGATCAGTAATATAGGAAGTTGTGTACTATAACATTTACATTAAAATGTGTTTTTGTTCCACTCAATCTAAATTCCCTCTGCTGGCCCCCACACCACCCACACTTAAGGACTACAACATATTTCCGATGTCTACTTGACAAAAATTCTGTACCTATTAAGTGTTTTCAATCTTTCAGTATTTGTAGTTTGACATTTTTAAATTGGTAAATTCCTTTGATTTACCTATGTTTCAAATGACACATCAAATTAAATTATATGGACAACAGTTGTTTTGGTGCGTGTTTGTGTATAGCTAATCCTGATGGTGGTGGTGTTTTGGGTGTAAAGTCTTTGGGTTTTAGCAAGGCTTGGTCATTTGACCTGGAATTATGTTTGTCTTCAGTGGGTGCTCTGTGGTGATGTTTTCCACCTGTCAGAAGTTCCTGGTGCTTGTGACTGATGCAGTGCTAAACCAGGAGAGACGAGACTGTGCACAGAACACAACAGAAGGGGACTTAAAGACACAGAGGTGTACTGCGAAGCGAGTATAGTGGGTTAGCGAGCTATGTTGAGTCTAAAGCCAGGCTTCCCTGTACTACAAAGGTTGCTCTCTTTTAACCCAGCTACATCACCATGGAAACTGATGCTTAGCTCAGTTGTTCAGATGTTCAGAGTTTCATCCTAAAATCATGTATAAAAGCTCTTTCACAATTTAAGTCATTTACAGCTGGCGTCACCTTTACTTTGAAAGTCCAGTGGAGCTGGATCACAACCAGCATTTGTACGGAGGGAGAGATCGCCGGATTCGTTTTTGCCACTGCCTCTGGACAACAAGGATATCTGTAGTGACAGAACACGAATGCTTTAATGCTAGTGTGGTCCAAAAAACTTAACAAAAATCTAATAGAAGAAGCAGAAGTGTGAATCGAAAAACAGTGAAGTTTAACCTACTTTTCTGTCTACTTGGTGCTGTCACTCTGGGGTAAGTTTGTCTTCCACGGGAGGAAAGTTTTCGTGGCAAATACCTCACCTCACTACCTGCAATACAAAAGGACAGATTGCAGATCTAATAGGGCAAGACAACAACTACACCCACAAAAGCAACATGCCGCTTCAACAGGATATGTTGTCCATTTATGCAGTGTCTGAGTTATCACTAGAGATGCAATTGTGGCACCATGGCCATTTTAGTAGCCTAAGTTATTGTATGTATTGTTTTCATTGTTGTTTTATAATGTTTGTATAGTTTTAATTGTTTCTGATTTTGTTAAACGTTACACGGTTGCTGCCGCTATTGCCACCGTTGCCGTGGCTTTTCGGAAGTCCGTCCGTAGATACAGTGTTGCAGTAGCAGTTTACATCCGATTCCGGAGCAGCCTACTAAAGCTTTGTTTCTGTTTTTTTCTTATCAGACTTGTATCCTATGTAATGAATCCCCCCTTAACACCTTAAGTGACATCTAATTCAGTGTGTTAAACAATAATTAATAGAATTGATTAATCTAATATTAAATATATTGCCAACTATTTTTTGATAATGGATTTGTCATAACATTCAGACTTTGATCCTTTTACAATTGAGTAAACATGAAATTCGTCAAAACTAAACATTGTTGAGTTGAAGGTACAAGATTATCACTTACGTCTCGGTGTCAGTTCTTGAAGTGATGCACCACTTTGATTCATTGCCGACACATTGGGGAAGGTAATGAATGATACTTTGACAAAAAGAAAAAAAAGACGTGTTACCCGGCTGAAAGAGACATTTTGAAAACTGAGTTTTTAGAACTACGTGTGCCTTATCTATGCTGTATTTCTGTGTTTTACTCAGGTCTAGATCGCTGTCATATCAATATAGGAATTAATATGTAAAATGAAAATTCAGTCATCTACTCACTGTCATGCTGATGAGAAATCCTGTGTCATTTTTTTTTATCCTCAAAACACTGCTTGAGTACCATGGGGACAGAGCTTCCAGTATTAAAAAAACAAAAAACAAAAAAAACAGAACAAACTAATTAAAGTGGAATTATACTAGAAGCTGTCTGCCTGTGATACTAAAGCAGTGTTTTGAGGATAAAAAAATACACCGGATTGGTCAACAGCATGATGTTGAGTAGACGACTGAATTTTGATTAAAAGTGAACTATTCATTTAAGCAAAATTGACAGAAGGGTCACAGACCAAATTGTTATCTCCAAAGTGCATTACTGACCGCAAGTAACCCATAAATATATATGAAAACATTAATCAATTTTGACCGTTTCAATTCAATACTGGTGAAAGAGGTCATAGCCATGTAACATTATGTTGCTTATGAGGAAACTAATGCAGTGATGCTAAACCGAGCGTTGCATCGATGCTAAGCCCGGTTTGGCGTCTGATCCTGTACAAGTTACGTGATTACACAGACCCTATACCTAACGTAAATGGTTCAGAAGTAATTCAATGTTTTGTAAAACACGTTTTAGAGGGTTCAGGGGTTGAAAACAGTACGAGGCCTAGTCGGACATCGTTTGTCCTCACCTCACGTAGCCTGTGAGCTAACTCTCGAAGCTATCATCCCTGTCGCTATCAAAGCCTGAAATACTAAAAAAAAGATGACCGGGTACAACATATATTCCAAAAGGTCACTGCACAATGCACGGGAAAAGGCTTGTGGACACACGGCTGTTTCACACGGCAGCTATTTCGGCTGCAAGCCGCCGCTGCTCGGTTACGAATAAAAGCAAAAACCAGCTATCTGTAACAATTCACGATGCAGCAACAAAATCAAAAGTTTATCAAACAAATAATGTCTTACCAAGCAAAGTTTCATTTTATATTGGAGTAATTTTCGTAACTGACCTTTCACACGTGTCTGTCTCTCCGTCTCTCCTCCTCGTCAACTGCCACTTCAAGGTTCTTCTTCTTGTGAATGCGTCGGAAACCGCTAGGTTCGCTAATTATGCGAGGAAAAATAGTTCCTAGATGGATGCTACAATCACAAACATTTCAGCCCACATTGCCAACATACATAATACTACATTGTTTTCTTTAATTCCAAAACATATTTCCATCATTTCGAATAGTCTTTAACATTCGCGTGTGTTGATATGTCGTCTAAACAACGTTGAAACAATGTAAATTGATGTGAGCTGTGGAAATGACGTTGGTCATTTCAGCCCCTCAGATAGATCAACCTGCCTGCCCGACGTTAATAAGATGCGAAATAAATGTCCAGACATGACTGGACGATGACTCGATATCTTCATCTCGACACAGCAGTAGGTAGAGGAAATAATTCTTGACAGTGTTTTTTCAGTTAAATATGTTTTCTTTGAGTTCGTATTCCCCCAATGTTATCATGTCGAAAAAAAGTCTAATTAAAGTCACGACGTGATGTCGACTGGATGTCTTCATATAGACGCAGGTCGAGAAAATGTTTTCTGGCAGTATTTATTCAGTTATAAAATGCATATTTTTTATGTCATATTTGCCCTGATATTATTTTATCATGTTGAAAAACAGTCGAATTAAAGTCACAACGTGACGCTAGAATTGAACAAATAAACAATATTTTTGTAACTAGAAATGCCTTATGCCTTATTTAAGTTGAGAAGTAGTCCTTTAAAAACTAAAAAAGTCCCTGGGGTGGCGTTGTTTGGTGTAAAAATGTATTCTTAAACAAGGGGTGCCTAGAGCACGCTTCTTGTGCCGCCACAAACACAACCAATCAGACCCTGCGCAGTGTGTACTCGGCAGTGCCCCTCCCCCCCGCAGGGCCTGCTCTCACCTGGGGCCTGTTCTGCGAAGGGAGCTCAACATAGCCAGGCTTTGTGCTCATGATGCAGCTCAACAAAGCCCCAAGTCCCCAAACGTATGGAAGTAGAATCATGTCATTAATCAAGAGCATAGATTTTCAGTTTGAGAGCATGATTTCATTCCTTTTCAGTGACTCAGCTCCTTCGCGTACTCAGATTTTTTCTCCTCATGCTCACATTTTGTGCTTGCATTTAAATGTCTTCTGCTTTCTTTCAAAATGTCTGCTTGAACTAAAAAATCACATGCCTGTGCTCACATTTCTCCCTCTTGCACACAAAAATTTCGCTCGCATTCAAATGTGCCCTCAGATCTAATTGTCTGCGCGCTCAGATCTAATTGTCTGCGCACTCAGATCTAAGTGCACGCACTCAGAACACACACCTGCTCACAGGTCAAGTTCTGCTCTCGGATCTCTCCTCTGCTCACAGATTTTTCTTGTGTATCAACACTATCAACCAATAGAAGGCCGGCTACTGTTGACCAATCAGATTATCCCTTCTTTGCGGGTGCGTTCGCTGTATGGGCGGGCACTCTTTCTGCTGGGTTTATCTACTTCCGTCCACCAGGCTGTTAAATGTGGTGGTTCCCTTTATTTTATGACGGCTTTTGGAATGAAATATCATTTAATCAATACACGAGCGCCCGTGCTTTTCATTACAATAGCTACATCAACATAAAGTAGAACAATAGCTGCTCTACTTCCGCCATATTAGCCAGCTACCCAGGCAGCGGGATTTATGTCATATAGTAAAAATACAGGGGGACAACTGTGATTGTGATGATAGTACAGCGGTTAGGACCTATGGTTAATGCTGCTTTTTGCATCAAGGGACGCTGGTTCGCATCCCGGCCCGGCCGGCACCCTCGCTCGTGTAATCAATGAAAAATACGCTATCATCATAGCGTATTTCTCATTACACCTTTTTAATCACGTATGTTTACCCATCATCTCTTGTTAAGCGTTTCAGTGAGAGAATCCGCTGGGTACACGGATTCTACCACTGCAGGTCCTGTTTTTGTGAATGAAATAGCTGGGGGCGGGTCAGTAAGGTAATGCTGAGTGGCCTTGATGCCTGTCAGTCATGATGAGTCGTGTCTCGTCACCTCTCTGCTGTGTCTGCAGCTGATCACTGTGAAGCATGTCTCTCTCCCCGGCCGGGCAAGCTATCATACCGTCAAGCGCATCGCTAGCCTTCTTCCTCCCTCCAGCAGGCAGCCTGGTCCTGCTGCTGTCCTCCTCGGACAGACGCTGAAGCTCCGTTTGATTTTTTTCACTAGTCTCTCTCTCTCTCTCTCTCTTGGTGTTGACAGAGAAACGTCTAGCGGCTGCTTCTCCTGAGTTTTCCTCTGCATATTTTACGACAGAAAGTTTAATTTCAAGTTGTACTTTTTATTTTGTTGCTGCACCGGAGCCATGGCGATCATCAATGTGATACTGACTGACAGAAAGCAGCACAACGTGTGAAAAAGGCGAAGAAAAAAAACGTGCAGTGTCAGTGGTCACGTCTTCTTCCTTGATTAAAAAAAATAAATGAATTAGACTCTGCATTTATTTGGAAGCAGCGGTTATTTATCAAAATATACATACGGGCCGGGATGCGAACCAGCGTCCCCTGATGCAAAAAGCAGAATGAAACACAGGTCCTTACTGCAGTACTATCGTCACTGTCGTGATTATGTTCCAGTATTTATACTATATAACATATATCCTGCTGCCTGGGTAGCTGGCTAATATGGCGGAAGTAGAGCAGCTATTGTTCTATTTTATGTTGATGTAGCTATTGTAATGAAAAGCACGGGCGCTCGTGTATTGATTAACTGATATTTCATTCCAAAAGTCGTCATAAAATAAAGGGAACCACCACATTTAACAGCCTGGAGGACGGAAGTAGATAAACCCAGCAGAAAGAGTGCCCGCCCGTACGCGACGCTCCTTGAAGTACAGCGAATGCACCCGCAAAGAAGCGGGGACAATCTGATTGGTCAACAGTAGCCGGCCTTCTATTGGTTGACAGTGTTGATGCAATAAAAATCCGTGAGCAGAGGACAGATCCGAGAGCAGAACTTGACCTGTGAGCAGGTGTGTGTTCTGAGCGCGTGCACATAGATCTGAGCGCGCAGACAATTCGATCTGAGTGCGCAGAGGGCATATTTGAATGCAAGCGAAATTTTTGTGTGCAAGAAGGAGAAATGTGAGCACAGGCATGTGATTTTTTAGTTTAAGCAGACATTTTGAAAGAAAGCAGAAGACATTTAAATGCAAGCACAAAATGTGAGCATGAGGAGAAAAAATCTGAGCACGCGAAGGAGCTGAGTCACTGAAAAGGAATGAAATCATGCTCTCAAACTGAATATATATGCTCTTGATTAATGACATGATTCTACTTCCATACAAACAGAGTTAAACGGTTCTGCGACGGTGGTTATCAACTTAATTTGTTAAGTCCGGCTCTCTGCTTTGTGCTCTGCGCGCGTTCACATAAAAGGGGGCGTTTGTCGTCATATTATTCTACTTCCGTGCGAAAATGGATCGATCCCGGGCCACATATTTTACTCAAGATGAACAGATTCTTATTATGCAAGGCTGTGAAGAATTCAAAGAAACAATCACGGCAAAAAGTAACACTGTCGCCGCCAATAGAGCGAGGGAGGGCTGCTGGCAGAAAACTGCTGACCGTGTAAATGCGTAAGTTAACGATGATTCATATTATGATCAATATTATATTAAGACCTTAGTGTTTTAATTTCTGAAAGCTCAACATTGTGCAACTTTTACATATTAACCCTCATCAATTTAAGAAATAAATAAACTGAAGCAACAACTATCTTTTTTCATTTTTGAATGATGTCTATATTGTTTTCACATTGACTGATCTCAGTTATAGAATGCGTGTGTGTGTTTTATTGAAAGCGAGGCTGAGTGTGCGTTACGCTGAAACTCTGAACATAACCTGGTTGTGACCAGGTTATGAGCTAAGCATAAGTTACCATGGTGATCTAGCCGGGTTAAAAGAGAGCCACCTTTGTAGTACAGGGAAGCCTGGCTTTAGACTCAACATACCTCGCTAACCCACTAAACTGGCTTCGCAAAACACCCCTCTGGTCAGATAAGCTCAAGCTCACACTAAAACTGTAAACAATGGTGGAGAGGCAGCAGAACAGAAAAATGCCCCACCATTGCAGAAGGATTAAGAAGACTGACGAAGAAAAGCGGTGTAAAAAAAAATAACTGGACCGTGCCAGAAAGAAAACTTGTATAAATAGCGGAGCGTCATTTCAGAGGTGGAGGGAGCTGCGGGATTTGTAAGGACCCAAGAGCGATGCAGAATTGGCCGGTTTCTGCTGGACAAGTAAGGACCCCTGCTTGATATGTTTAATCCTATTTTTTTAACACAAGGCTAAGATGGAGGCACATCGCCTTACAATGTTGCAGTCGAGCTATGTAGCTTGTTGGTAAATCTAGCTTGTTAGATGGTATGCTAACTATGGCTACTGGTTAGCAAAAGTGTCTTTCAGGTGACCCGGCAGTTATAACGTTAGTTTGTGTTTAGTATGCTCCGAAGTGGTTGAATTGGTTTAGAGAAGTAACATTGCTCATGCTTCAGAAAGGCAGCATGGCAAACATTTTGCACCAGGTAATGATCACCTGGTAACTCTGTCTACCGCGATGTGTGGAATATTGAGTATATCGAGTTACTCCCGATATCTACAGTGACTCAGCATGAGGCACTCGTCATTGTAATTTTGTTGTATTGATCAGAAATAGAACAGTCAGGGCTTATTTTGTTGTTATTTTGAATGCACCATCTTGGTTATCTGACTTCCTCTGTTACCATGCTTACAAGCCTGCTCGTGCACAGTATTCTCCTCTCTCAGGAGGGGCTTTGAAGGCAGGGCTGCAGTCCACTTTTTTCTCATAACTCCAGACTGCAGCTTTAAAGGTGTAATTTGTAAGAAATTGCCAGAATTTGAAGGTAGCTCCAAAACTATAGGGGGCAGCATAACCCCTAGCCACTGCTCTCTGATGTAGCTATCTTTGGATGTTGTGACTAGCTGCAGTTAGCAAGTAACTCAGTTAGCCATGAAAGCTAAATGGTCTGGAGATGGTATCCTGGACTGCAACCTTGGATGACGGTAGGAGTCACCACAGGCCACGGGGATCAGTTAAACTGGGCATAGCAGCCTTTCAGTGAACACAGCTGGACACCAGACTGCGACTGAACACAGCCTTTGAGACTGACACATGCCAATTTAAAGACAGGGGATACAGTGCAAAGATGATTTACAACAGCTATGACCAGGACCATGACTCCGAGGACAAGAAGACACAGCATGTTGGGACATGTAAGGCATGCAGAAGGGGAGGAGGGAGAGTTGTGCATCAACAGTGGTTGCAGACCAGCAGTATTTGTAGACCAGCACCAGCGAAACTGATACATGATTCAAAATTAATTTAACTCACAATGTTTTAAGTATGTTTACACTCTGACTCTGAATCTTTAATTTCTCATAATTTTTAAATAACTTTTCTGCATTGTTTTTTCATCCTTTCCTGATGTGACGTGTCTGTGTGATGTGCATGTGTGTTCCTACTCCCTACTTATATGTACTGCCAGTCTTGCAATGGATCACTGACAACCCGAAATACCAAGGGAGTAGGTTTGATTTTGAGATTGGTGGGGACACAAAAGTGCTCCAAGGCAGCACTCCTGAAAGTTGACGTTTTTTTACATTAGCAATCATAATTTCACGTCATGCAGATGTTATAGGTTAAAGCAACTAATGACAGACAAGGAGGCAACTTCGAAGAGTTCTCATCTTTACTCTTTAGTGCAGGGCTGTAGGGCTGTAGTGCAACTGTGCATCATAATGTCAATTAACCGAGCCTACTGTCATTGCATTGCTATTCAGATCATCACACTAACATTTGTCACAGTGCTGAATCTCATGACTAACATATCCATAATACATTTTAACCTCACCTGTGAATTTCCAGTCTCTCTTTCAGCTTCCCCTCCTTCATCTCCTCCAGCTTCTCCTCCTCTACCTCCTCCTGCCTCTCTTCCTCTACCTTCTCTGGCCTCTCCTCCTCTACCTCCTCCAGACTCTCCTCCTCTACCTCCTCCTGCCTCTCTTCCTCTACCTTCTCTGGCCTCTCCTCCTCTATCTCCTCCAGACTCTCCTCCTCTACCTCCTCCTGCCTCTCTTCCTCTACCTCCTCTGGCCTCTCCTCCTCTATCTCCTCCAGCTTCTCCTTCTCTACCTCCTCCTGCCTCTCCTCCTCTATCTCCTCCAGCCTCTCTTCCTCTACCTCCTCCAGCCTCTCTTCCTCTACCTTCTCCGGCCTCTCCTTCTCTACCTCCTCCAGCCTCTCTTCCTCTACCTTCTCCGGCCTCTCTTCCTCTACCTTCTCTGGCCTCTCCTCCTCTACCTCCTCCTGCCTCTCCTCCTCTACCTTCTCCAGCCTCTCTTCCTCTACCTTCTCTGGCCTCTCTTCCTCCAGCCTCTCTGCTGTCTGTCACCTTACAAAAATATGTTGATGCATGACATATGAACAGATTCATTAGGGATACAATGATCATAGAGCTTGATGGTAGTTATTGCCTGAGCAAAAAGGCTTTTACTAAATATGAATATTACTTAATATTCATTAATTATATTTTATAATTATAAAATCACATGATCATCTAGAATGTGAGGTTTTATTGTATTTCCACCACAAAATTTCTTCATTTGTGTTTTTAAACCGTTGCTCACTTCTACACAAATACATGAAAATAATATATTTTATTCAATATCTGTATTGTTGAGATCAGCCTATGCACCCTTGAAGTAACTTACACTTTGACTCCTAAAGAAGTCTCTTATATCCAGTTTTCTTTTCTTTGACATCCTTCAAATCCTACACAGCACACACGTACGCACGCGAACAGACACAAACACAAATGTAAATGACACCACTGATATTAAAATCCGTCTAGCTGACGTGACCCAGGAAGAACAAATGCCGAACATGTTGACAACTTACACTTGCAGTTGCAGATAACATGCACTGCCTCTCGTCCGGTCCAACTAGCAGGTTGCATGTAGCTTTTATAAGCAGAAGGAGTGACAGCGGGGACAGCCAATCACATGCAAGTTAGCGAGAAACCGGCAGCCGATCAGGGAGCGATATTTAGGTTAGAGGCGGGACTTCTAGCAGAGACAGACATTTAACCCTTTGTGTGCCATAATCATTGACTAAACACTACGGACAGCGGTTGTATTGATAGTGACTACACAGTAGCGGCTGAATATTGGTAGCGACGTGTCCCTAGTGTCCCCACCCAATTCTACGCCCTTGCGAAATACACCTGGAATTAAGGATAATTCTGCATCTCCTTCATCAGCAGGTAAACCTCTCCTTGCTCTGGTCTTGTTTTCAGGATAGGATGAACCTAGAAGACTATTATCTTTTCCTAAGACAGACTTTATTGTCTTTATTGTCCAAAATGTTGTTTCAGGGGCTCAGCATAGAACTAAAATATGAGAGTTTATTAAAAAAATACCACGATAATAATAATATTAAAAACAGAAACATACTAAGTGCAGATTAGTGAAAGTGACATTTTTGAGATTAGGTTGTGCAAATATTTTAAGGTGACAACTGTCACTGAGAGTTCAGCAGTCTGATGACATGGGGGGAAAAAGCTGTTACAGAGCCTTATGGTCCTGCAACGAATGCTGCAGAACCTCTTTACAGAGGCCCGCACGAAAAACAGTCTAAGGTGAGGGTGGGAGGAGTGTCTGAGAATATTACCAGCTCGGGACATGCAGCACTTGGGAGCAATGACCTGAATGGAGGGGAAAGTAGTCCCAATGATCTTCTCCGCTGTCCTCACCACTCCCCTCACATTCCTCCATTCAGAGGCTTTGCAGCTTCCGCACCACATGGAGATGCAGCTGGTCAGGACGCTAATGTAGAATGTAGTGCGGATGGGCAGGGGCAGGAGGGCTCTTCTCATCCTTCGCAGGAAGTGCTGACGTTGCTGTGCCTTCTTGACCAGTGCCGCTGTGTTCACAGACCAGGTGAGGTTGTCTGTGATGTGCACCCCCAGGAACTTGGTGCTGCTGACCACTTCCAAAGCCGTGTTGTTGATGAAAAGTGGAGCGTAGCTGGGCTGCTTCTTCATATAATAGGAGTGAGTGTGATGGGCCGGCAGTCATTGAGTGATGTGATTTGAGGTTTCTTTGGCACTGGGATGATCGTCGCAGTTTTGAAACATGATGGGACTTTGGCTTGATCCAGTGAGGTGTCAAAAATATCTGTTAGGACACAAGCCAGCTGATCTGCACATTCCCTGAGCACCCGCCCAGGTATGTTGTCAGGGCCTGGAGCCTTCTGTGAGTTGACACTCCTCAGAGACCTTCGCACCTCAGCTATGTCAAGACAGAGTGCCTTTTCATCCTGGTGGGGAACAGATTTCGCGGCAGGATAGTTGTTCAGTGCCTCATACATCCCAAAGAAGTTATTTAGTTCATTTAGGCAGTCCACGTCATCGTCACACGCAGGAGGGGCAATCCTGTAGTTGGTGATAGTCTGTATGCCTTGCCACATATCCCTGGTGTTAGTGGGATCATGGAAAAAGTCTCAGATTTTTTGACTGTGAGCACGATTTGCTAGTCTGATGGCACAGTTCAAGTTGGCGTTTGCTGTTCGTAGTGCCATATCGTTGCCAGACTTGATGGCTGTGTTCCATGCCTTTAGCATTTTGCGTACTTCATCAGACATCCAGGGTTTTTGGTTGGCCCGGGTGGTGATGGATTTTGCTCCTCTGTGCATTTGTTGATGTAGGCTGACACAGACATGGCATACTCTGTTGATGTGATCTTTGTAAGTGGCAGCTGCTTTGAACATATCCCAGTCAGTGCCCCCAAAACAGTGGAAAGGTGGGAGAACTGACTTCATGTTGGCCTGGCTGCAATCCCCAGTGACAATGAAAAAGCCCTCAGTGTGAGTAGATTGCAACTCACTTGCCCTTTTTACACCTTGACGCCGTACTATCTTCACAGCGTTAGTTCATTTGTTTTCATCACAAACAATCAGTGAGTTAAAGTTTTTTGCCGCTGACAGATGCTGTTTTTCTGCCAGAAATGTGACAAAGAGTCGGTTGGACAGACAGGAGGACGGACGCTTCTCCACGTACAGCTGTGGTATTTTCTTTTTAAATTTTTTTTTCTTTTTATTGAAACAGGACGGCATACATTCAACACATCGCCACAGTGTGACCCTACATCCCTCTCTCGCACACAATATATACATGGGCAGAGTGCAGAATATGTTAATCACAGGCATCAGAAAGTCCACAAAAGAAAATAAATAAAAAAATAAAAGTAAATAACCACACAACAAAATAAAAACCCACACACAATTTAACTCCTGTAGCTATGAACCAAGGGTGTCATTCTTCCTTCCAGTTCTATTCCCCGCTGAACCCATTAGATAAAGTCTGACCTCAACGGTCTAACATATTCCAGCCAGTTTTGCCATATCCTTTCAAACTTGTCTGCTTCCAGTCGAAGGGAGAAAGATAATTGTTCCATCACATACACAGTAAGCACAACATTTAACCAGTCATCAACCGTCGGTCTTTAACCACTTTCTGGTGAGTGCTTTCTTACTTGCAACCAACATTATTCTGTACATTTGCTTGTCCCCAAATCTTTGTAGATTTATGTCCAATTTCCCGCTTTATCAGCCCCACATTTTGAGTCGAGATATGCCACCTGTGCCGGCGTTCTAAAGAACCTGATAACGTTTTTCCATCCGTGTTCTCTCCAAGACAGAGAGCAAGTTGAACGCCACTGCTGCCCAATAATCTCTTCCCAGTCATCCACAGATATAATCATATTTGCCTCCCTCTCCCATTTCTCCTTTATGTACCCTGCGTTATTACCCTTTAAATCCTCCAACCCTTTATACAGACTCGAAATCAGCCTTCTCCCCAGTCCCGATTCATACGACTTAAGAAACATCTTGATGAGTGCTAATTCCCCCCCTCCCCTCTCTACCTTCACTGATTATCAGAGAGCTGTACGTGAAGCAAAATCTCAGTACCTCTCTCATATTATTTCTAGCAGCAGTCATTGTCCCAAGGAGTTATTTGATACAATTAATGCTGTTGTTAACCCATGCACTTCTGCCGTGACTGATGTTTCAACAGCCACTTGTGAGAATTTTCTTCATCATTTTGTTGACAAAGTGGATTCTGTCAGAAAAGACACCAGTAAGAGTGTCATTACGAATACTAATAAGGATCTGCTTGCTGCCCCAGCTCATTCTGCTGTGTTTGACCAGTTTGAGTTGGTCTCCCTCAATTCTCTCGGTGACGTAGTGAAATCTCTGAGACCTACAAATTGCCCATTGGATATCGTCCCTGCTCAGGTGCTGAAAATGGTTTTTAATACTGTGGGGCCCAGTCTCCTGGTTTTTATTAACTCTTGCCTCAGATTAGGAACTGTCCCAGCTGCCTTTAAACATGTTGTGGTCAGGCCTGTTCTTAAAAAGCCTAATCTCAACCCCTCAGTGTTATCAAATTTTAGACCTGTTTCCAATTTGCTTTCTTTCTAAGGTTTTAGAAAAAAATTGTTTTAATACAATTACAGTCCTTTCTGGAAGACAACTCTGTTCTTGAAAAATTCCAATCTGGGTTTAGGTCTCGTCTCAGCACAGAGTCTGCACTGTTAAAGGTGCACAACGATATTGCTCTGTCTGTGGATGCCAAGTGCCCCGCTGTCTTAGTGCTGCTTGATCTCACAGCAGCCTTTGACACGGTGGACCATTCAGTCCTCCTGTCACGTCTAGGTAATTATGTTGGCATCCACGGCACTGCATTGAAGTGGTTTACATCCTACTTGTCCAGTAGAACCTTCTCCGTCATGGTTGGTGACCTGTCCTCGTCCAGTGCTCCTCTCTCCTGGGGAGTCCCACAAGGATCTATTCTTGGCCCTATCCTCTTTTCATTGTACATGTTACCACTTGGGTCAATTATAGCCAGGCACAACCTCGCTTTTCACTGTTATGCAGATGACTTGCAAATCTATATGCCAGTAAAGCCAAATAGTAACAGTGCACAATGTTCTTTGTTTGATTGCATTGCTGATATTAAGCAGTGGTTGGCCCAAAATGTTCTTCATTTAAATGATGATAAAACTGAATGCATCGTGTTTGGGGATACTGTGACGGCTGGCTTTGGCACCTTGTCTTCAAAGCTCAGTTCAACCATCAGAAATCTGGAAGTGACCTTTGACGGTCATCTGAGCTTTGACAAACAAATCAGCAATGTTGTTAGGACTCGTTTTTTCCCGTTACGTCTTCTGGTCAAAGTCAAAATGTTTTTAAGCCGACACGACCTCGAGAAAGCCATCCATGCTCTGATAAGTTCAAGGCTAGACTATTGCAATGCACTTTACGTTGGCGTCTCTCAGTCTTCTCTTAGTCGCCTTTAACTTGTGCAAGACGCTGCTGCCCGTCTTTTAACCAACACTAACAGACGTGTGCACATCACTCCTGTTCTTAACTCCCTTCATTGGCTTCCTATCCTTTATAGAATTGATTTTAAACTTTTAATGTTTGTTTTTAAAGCTCTTAACGGCCTCACCCCATTGTATTTATCTGACCTTTTAACTGTCCGTAATCCTGGTAGAGCTCTGAGGTCAATTAACCAACCATTGCTGGAAGTGCCCAGGTCAAAATATAAACACTGGGGTGACCGAGCATTCTCTGTTGCTGCTCCCAGGCTGTGGAATAAACTCCCCGCCGAGATGCGTGTTATTTCTGACCTGGGCCTCTTCAAATCTAGGCTAAAAACCTATTTATTTAGGATGGCTTTTAATACCCAGTAGCGTGATAACATTTTTTTATCTTATTTTATCTTATTTGATTTTGCTGTATTTTATTGCTTTCACTGTTTTTATTGTTTTAATTGTTTTATTTATTCTTTTTACTTATCACCTGCTGTAAAGCACTTTGGTACACCGAAAGGATTGTTGTAAAGCTGTATAAATAAAGTACATTTACATAAAGTACATTTACCCTGAGTATCTGCTCAAGTTAATGCCGTAACTGCAGATTACTGAACAGATCCCGATCCATTACCGCAAATTCACCCTTCAACACTTGAAAACTTTTAATCTTCCCTTTTTGGAGGAGCTCACCAAAAATTTAAGTAACTCCCCGAAAATTGTATCGACGTAGCCTCCCAATTAATGTTATATTCGTCCCTAATAACTCGGCTTGGGTCATAGAAAAACTTTTATAGAGTCTTTTGTACATTTATTTTATAACCTGACGCACGTCCATATTCTCCAAGCTTAGCCATAAGTGCTGGCAGGGAGGTATTCAGGCTTGACAAATAAGCTAATATATCATCTGCAAATAAGGCTAACTTTTGTGCCCCTCCCCCCACATCTATACCCGTTATGGCATTTTTTTGTTTTATCCAGCAACTTAGTGGTTCCAGATATATTGCAAAAAGAAGAGGACTCGCTGAGCAGCCCTGACGACATCCGCGTCCCAGAGTAAAAGATCACGAAAGGCTCTCGTTGATTTTAACCCTAGCCATCGGTTTATCATACAGGGCTCGTATAACCTTAATAAACTTTTTGCTAAAACCAAATCTTATATAGGAAAGCCCACCCGACCGAATCAAACGCCTTTACTGCGTCTAAACCCACTTTCGCTGCCTCTACCTTATTTTGGGTTACATATTGCATCACATGTAAGGTGCGCCTAATATTATCATGCGTCTGTCTTCGTTTTATAAAACCAGTCTGGTCCATATGAATAATGTCACGCAGTATTCTTTCCAGGCGCCTGGCTAGAACCGCTGTAAATAGTCGTAGTCCTGGTTGAGCACACTGATCAGCCTATAACTAGAGCAGTCCTGTTTATCTTTTCCCTCCTTCGGGATCACTGAAATTATGGCTTCGCTCCATGATCGTGGCATTTCCCCTTTCTCTAACACCCAGTTAAACATCCTCCGCAGAAGAGGAACCAAATGTGTCTTAAGCGACCTATACCAGTCTGCGGTATATCCGTCCACACCCGGAGACTTGCCGACCTTAAGGTTGGAGATGGCCCTATTTATCTCTTCATCTGTGATTTCGGCTATTAAACTCTTATTCTGTTCTTCTGTAACTCCTGGTAGATTTAAGGTCCCAAATCTCATCCCATAACACAGAAAGGGACACTTCTCCGTTATCATTATCTTTTATGTATGTCTTAATAGTGCTGGGCGGTATGCCGGTTCACACCGAATACTGGTGTATATTTTCGTTATGATATTAATTTTTAATATACCGCCATACTGTTGTATTTGAATACACAACGTTCGGAACGCTATGCTGCACCGCGCGACACTGTTTCAGACCGGACCCTTTTCAGTGTTGCGCTGCTAAACAGGTATGGTGTGAAGGTGGATAGGATAGACATTGCAGATCATGACTTCACCCGCGGATGTCAAGATGAGCAACTGGAAAGCCGCTGAAATCCGGGAGATGCAGTGTCTCCTCGTCTCTGTAACTGTTTGGTTGTGTCTGCTACTTGTGTAGCGGCAAGATAGGAACGGTCGCTACTTTCAAATTAAAAGCCCCCCGCTAAGAACCCAGTTCTAAACTCCAATGGGGTGCAATGTAAAGCTCTTATTTTGAAGACAAATTCCACCTGCTTCCTGTTAGCTGTCTGTTGCTTGAGGCAGCTAACGGAGGGGGTGGTGCGCTAGGCCGCACGCTTCCATTACTAGCGGGGGTTTAACATCGGCGTGTGTTTGACGGAGGAGGCGAGAATATGGGCCACGGATCTATAATTAAATAAATATATCAAGTGTCGCCACATTTCTACCGCTAGATATGTTGTACGTCACTGTTCACACTGAACTTCGTGCTTCACGTCACATCACATGTTTACGCCGACCCCAGTGGCAGCTTTTTGGGAAAGAAGGAATGAGAAACTGGTTGAGAGAGGAAAATTACACCTCCCCTAAAGATAGACAGAGTGCTGCCTTTACCTTGCAGCAAATGTGCTGCCTTTTCTATCTAAAAGGGGCTAGTAATTCCTCTCTCAACCAGTAGAAAATGCTGTGAACACCTGATTATGCATGAAGAAAAAAAATACCGTCATATACTGTGAAACCGTAGGAATTTTGAAAAATACTGTGATATACATTTTTCGTCATACCGCCCAGCACTATGTCTTAAGCCCCATCACTATTTCTTCCTTTATTTGGCCTTTTAACATACTCGAATTCAGCCTCCAAAGCATTGTATTTTTCTCGCACTCCAGGTGTATTGTTAAATAAAGAGGGCTATGATCTGATTTCACAGTTCACCACTTTATACCTATCCTTATTATTCATCAAGAAATAATCAATCCTTGAATATATGTTCTGAGGTGCTGAGTAATAGGAGTAATCCCTAATCGTGGGATTCAGATCCCTCCATACATCAAAAATACCAATTTCAGACATTAAAACCTTTATCTTCTTACCAAGCCCATTCCTCTGTGTGCCTCCTCCTGAGGAATCTAGCTGTGGGCTCAGTCTTTGGTTCAGATCCCCCCCCCACCATTACCAGGACACCCTCCGCCTCCAGAGTTATCAAATCAAATATATGCCTGTAGAACCCCCAACCCGTACCGGGTGGAGCATAGACGCTAAGAAAAGTCACCACCCCCCCCTCCAGTTTCCCCTTGACCATGGCAAGCCTTCCCTCCCATTCGCTCAGCTCCTTTATCTTGTCAAAGGTTAACTTAGCAGAAACTATAATGGCAACCCCTCTCCTATGACCCTTCTTGTAAGAGGCAGAGAATATTTGATTGTATCCACTCCTTTTTAGCTTAACGTGTTCTTTTTCTGTCAGGTGGGTCTCCTGTAACAGTATGACCCCTACCCCTTTCATCTTACTCATAATCTTACTCCCTTTGACCGGATTAAGTACACCATTGACATTATATGAGGCAACTCTAATATCGTTACTGGACACCGTCATCATAGTCCATTCTCATGGCATGTACCAACCTCCCCAGCACTATTGCATTACCCACCCCATTTGCTACAGGAACAAAGTGAACATTCAAACACACAAAGCATAACAACAACAGAACCAACTTCCAACAAAACAGTGAAGGAACTTCCTTAAGTGAGGTCTGAACGTTGACCTTATTAGAGCTTTGGTGTTTAGTCAGCTCTGAGGGGTGTCCCCTACTCCCTAGGGGCGGGGGGCCCTCGCTGTCAGACACAGCTATGTCCATATGGCTACAACAGCTTCGTAGTGCAGCCCCAAAGTCCTTATCTTATGAGGAATTATAACCCAAGATAAAAAATAAATAAATAACAAAAACGCGTTATACGCTGTACCTTGGACAAATGAGCCATTCGCTGAGCCCCACAGTGCTGTCCATGTCCAATTTAGGAATGCCCCTGGAAACAAATGAATTGTCACATCAAAGCGCTGCGCTCTAGCAGTCGTCGCGGTCTCTCCTGAAGGCTTGCAATCTCTGTTTAAACCCCTGGCGCATCTCCGCAGCTTCTTAATCCGCCCTGCCCAGCCCTCAGCCGGCTTCACGATCTCCACCTGGAACCCTCGGGCCACCATGTCCTCTGTTGCCTCCCGCGCTGTGTTGTAGACTTGCGTCTCACCCTCATAAAACACTCGGAGCCTCGCTGGGAAAGGCGTCTGGTAGCATATATTCTTATTCCGCAGAGCCTTTTTCGCCTCCACGTACTCGTTGCATCTTTTCAAAACTTCCGGCGTAG
>CAEMYA010001084.1:94983-117825 GCA_903131615.1 Diplodus sargus
TCACAACGGAGTGTACCTTATGCCTGTATATAAACCCACCTTCAGACGTGTGGACAGAAAGGAGAGAACTGTCAAGAGCTGGTCCGAAGACGGCATCACCTCTCTTCAAGCATGCTTTGAGCGCACAGATTGGCAGTGTTTCTATGATGGTTGTGATGATATGAATGAACTATGTGATGCTGTTTCATCATACATCGATTTCTGTGTAGACTCTATAATTCTAAAAATTAGAATAGAATAGACTCATGACAGGCTATTGTAAGGCTCATGGCTCCTGACAGGCTGTAACATGGACATGAACAGAAAAACGAAAATGCTGGAATACGTTTCTGTCTGCAAAAGTTTCCGTCTGCCAGTGAGGGAGTCAGCGCACGCTCGACCGATCGACTAGTTTGGACTACAGGAAGACGAGATGTAAACAAACCGGTAAGTAGCTGCTTGCATAAACACACTGTTTTAACCACTTTTTTATTCATTTCGAGCCATACACGCTAAAGTGCTGTGTTGTAAGGTGTCTGCTGATGTTGCATAGCTTTTGGGGTGATATTTGGAGCATGTTAAGATGTTTAAAACACAGTGTAAAGTTGTTACCCCACGATGTTAGCTGTCAATGCTAACTCTCCGTTCAAGGAGCCCTGTAAGGGGTGGACCAAAAGTGTTCGCGTTTTCGGTACTGGCAAGTCAAGGGTAGCTTGAGCAATAAAGCTGATGTTGAAATTGACCGAAGTTCTCCTTTAATTGAACTGGGAGCTGTAAACTGAATTGCCTGTACGGGATAAATAAAGTTTTCTGAACTGAACTGAAACTCGTGTAACTCCTGCAGAATTGTCCCCAGATCCGCCATCTGTCCCACCGGTTGGTCCAGTTCCCCTTCGTCACAGCCTTGTCGCGATGTTGCCACTCTGTCGCTGGATGGCCCTGCTGAGACCCCAGATAGCTCCGCAGGTTCCTCTGCTAATTCGACAAACTCGCCCGCTAGCTTAGCTCACTCGCACTCCTGCTCGAGGTCCGGGTCTGCGTTCTTACTCGATTTCCGCAGTTTTCCTCTTGTCTTAATCTCCGCCGGCTTATCCGTTCACACTGGTTCGGTTCGCCAATAATATGGCCCTGATACTACCTCCAGAGGAGGATCAGTGCCGGAGAGAAATGTGAGTGGGGCTACTGATAATCCAGTAGAGAACTTTCATGGCCTCTTTAGTATCAGTGTTGAGGGGCACGTACACAGTAGTGATGGAAACTAAGGTAAACTCCCTGGGCAGATAGAATGGTCTGCAGTTTACATTCAAAAGCTCAATGTGCGGTTAGCAATGGCTTGAGACAAATTTAGCGTTTAAACACCAGTTGTTATTGATGTAAATACATAGACCACCCCCTCAGGATTTACCGCTGAGTGCGCAGCTCCTGTCAGCACAAAATGTAGCCAGGCCCTCGAATCTGACAGCATTGTCCGGGATTGATGAGTCTAGCTATGTCTCTGTCAGACTTATTGCGCCAACAGTTCCTCATCTCTGGTTTACTTATTAATTGCAGCTGCAGATGATTTTGTTCTCCAGGGAACGAATATTTGAGAGGAAGATAGATGGAAGTGGCGTTTTAGCAACTGGGTCATGTCGGCGTAGCACACCGAAGCTATGTGAACACTCCTGAGTGGTCGTGTCTGTGAAGCCGAAAGTCACTAGATGATCGTAATTTCCGCAAGAGATATCGATAATATATTAATTTGTAGAGCTTTTTCCGGTTTTTGGCATCCTAGGCCACAGTACAGAAATACAAGTGTTGCCCTATTTTGTCTTTTAACATTTCAAGAACAATGAACATTGTCTCTGGATTAAAAGAAAATAGAAGTAAATGACATGTCTAATTAAACATAAGTATTTTCTGAAATAAGACAATAGACTGTCATGATGACACACACATGTTGACAATACACTCTGCTAAAGTAAAAGAAAAGACAGGTAAAATAAATAAGAGTAACAAAAATAAATACAAACCTCATCAAATGAGATGGATAAATTAGTGGCGGAATAAAATAAAGGTACATAAATGAATACATTAAAGAAGAAGGGTAAGGGGGGGGTTAGTCCTGGGGCAAAGTTGGTATGGAATTAAAATAATTTATGATAGAATTCCATTTCCGAGAGAATGTATTAGAACAGCCTTTCACTGCAGAACGTATCTTCTCCAATTTGAGAAAGGACATCCTTAAGCCAGAGAGATATCAATGGGGGTTTGGGAGACTTCCAGAGGAGTAAAATGCGACGTCTTGCCAGAAGAGAAGTAAAGGCTAAAACTTCTGATTATAAAGAGTTAATGCCAAGTTGTACCGGTGAGACCCCAAATATAGCAATAAAAGGGTCTATCTTTATTTGGGCACCTTGACCTTTTTCAAAATCATAAAAAAATCAGCCCAAAATTTGTGTAGTGTGGGACAGAAGAAGAACATGTGACTTAAATTACAGGCAGAGGCATGGCATTTTAAACACTGGTCTGGAACATTAGGATATGTTTCAGCTGAAGCCTGGCACAAGGAGTAGTTGAGCCTATGCAATGTACAGCCTTATCCCAAAATTGATCTGTCAGATTTGTACTAAGCTCATAGGTAGGGAAGGATAACATGGAAAAAGAGAAGAAGCACAATGTCCAATTTGAAAGTAGAGAAATAGATGGGATGTAGGTAAGTTGATATCTGAAGAAAGGCGTAAAAAAGTAACATAATGCAGTCTTTAAAGAGGTCTCGACTTTGCCATAGCTTGTAGGAGGGATTCATAAAAGATGGGGGGAAATAGATGACTATCCATTAAAGGCATCAGAGTAGAGGCAGACAGAAACTTAAAGTGGTGCCTAAACTGGATCCAGATCTTTAGGGTAGAGAGTATCAAAGGATTCTTTGTAAAACTGGAAGGACTGATAGGCAATGAAGAGGTGAGTAAGGCAGCAGGTGAAGAGGATACACAGGACTGAGTCTCAAGCTTATACCCTAACAGCTGTGGAGATTGAAGCTAGTAAGTCAATTTGTGTATGTGTACTGACCAATAATAGAGAAGAAAGTTTGGTAAGGCAAGACCGCCATCAAAAGTACATAATGTTTTAGCCAAAATCTTAATGTCAACATCAAGAAGCGACAGAGGCCTATAAGAGGTACAAAATGTAGGGTCTTTACCCTTCTTTAAGAGAAGGGATATGGAGGCCTGGGTGGGGGGAAATTAACCACGCTCTAAGGACTCATTATAAAGAGAGCGGAGGAGAGGGGCTAGTTTATGAATACATTTCTTTAAAAAACTCAACAGGGAATCTGTCTGGACCGGGTGTTTTATTGTTTTACATGGCTTCGATAGAAAACTTAATTTCCTCCAAAGCCCATTAGCAGTAGGGGGATCAACTTTGGGGAGGTCAAGATTATAGAGAAAGGAAGTCATTTCTGTCATGTCTGATGATATTCCGATTCATTAACCATCATTGTTTGCGTTTTATTAATGACGAATAGGCCTTGCCCACTTTCACCTATCAACATGGCACTCAAGATATTAGTTAATACTTATCCCTAGAGCATGCATACCAAATTCGGTGAAATTCCGACCAATGGTCTTTGAGATACGCATGTGTAGCTTTTATAGCGCCCCCTATAGGTTGAGCTCAACATGCTTTGATAGGCAGATTCCCAGTCCTGTTGTGAACCTACTCACGAAGTTTGTGATGATAGGGCAAAGGGTGTGGGAGTTATGGCCAATCATTTCTAAGCCCCGCCCATTGCGAAAATACATTGGTCCGTGGCGGCCATGCTTTTTGACCAATCGGGCTCATTCATAGCAGAAATGTGTCTTTTCATTCCCTAAAGCCGTATACCAAACTTGGTGTTGATAGAGTCAATCTTTAAAAAGTTCTATTCAATTAACTGTTTTTCACATTATGCAAATTAGCAAAAAATCCAGTCAGGCGGACTTCTATGGTCCTAGAGGCTTTTTTAGAGGCGCCACTATCTGGCTGACTGGGCTCATATTTTAATAAAAGTTGATGCAGGGATTAGAACCTTGATAATGCAGAGAGATAAAGCAACAGCCACCCACAATCCACCCCAACCCACCCCCCATTCCGCACATCAAGTGTTCCCATCCCCAAACGATGGAAACAACAGTGTAGACTCCAACAGGAGCCAACATCAAAATAAAGCTTACGACTATGTAGCTAGAACTAACAGGTGTGCAGAGCCCTGCAGAGCATGAACTTTAATAAATAAGAGGAACTAGAAATGACTATATGCACTCCGGGTGTAAAAGTCACCAGGAGTGCTAAATTGTCCAAGAATTGTCTTTCAATGCAATAAACAAACGTGTAACCCACACACTAAAAAGTGTTTGGTCACGAAAGGGTTAACTCCCTGTAAGTTGTATGATTTTGAACCTGTTGGCACCTGTAGTGACGTCAGAGCCGATCCTCCGCTCGTTAAGCTGACGGAAAAACCCGACAAGTGTGTGCAAGGACAGAAACCCTACGAATGTGCTTGGTGAAACAGAGAGCTCAGAGAAAATTGTTAAAAAGAGAAGAAAAGTGTGTGAGAGGATGTGCAGCGTCGCCGAGCGGAGCGTGTTCGTTTATATTGACGGATCAGGATTATTGTTGAACTGCTTTTGAAACTCCGGTGAGTGAAGGCATTATTTTGGTGTAGCTGTCGGCTAGCATGGCCGCATCGAGCATGACCGTCGGCTAGCATGGCCGTCAGCTAGCATGGCTGTCAGCTGGCAAGACCGTCGGCTAACTAATTAGTCACACTAGTATCATTTAGCAGGGTAGAATTTGAGTTAAAGCCAGTCGGAGTATTTTGGAAGTGATGCTGGACATTACTGAGTATTGTATTGCTACATTGTGTTTATGAGTTCATCAATTTGTGTGAAAGCACTCTCTCTGCACCCACCTATTTTCGGTAATTTTCGCCTATTTAGCATACTCAAATGGAAAAGCTTATAACACAATAACTGCAAGTCCTAGATGGATGTATGATACTTCGTTTGAAAGCCGACACCCTCTAGTTTCTGAAAATGGGCTTATTTAGCATGTACCATACCCACAACCTAAATGACATCAGTTCAAACATGGCTCTAAAAAAATGTTTTTGTCTTCGAAAATAATAGGTCATATTTGAATAACAATAACTATGATGTGCTTTATGTAAGGCATATGCCAATATACCACATACCTTCTATATCTTGTCAACTACACCTGGATGAAATTTTAGACTTCTGGGCCTAACCTTATGGGAGTTATGGAGTTTTTAGTCAGTGGTGCCACTGGCGGCCACAAACCTCTCCAAAACGTCTCCAAATGGCCAAATTGTGCCAAATGCTTTTACTCACTTTTGTGACACTAAAAACATTACTGAAGCATTTTGGTGACTACAAAACCTTTCTCCATGACTCAAAACATAATTTTTTCATACATTCATTTGATGGGTGGTTGGAGGGGTTTTGCCACACGCTTCTAGGTGGCCATATTGAGATATTGTCATGTGACAAGACACTACAGAATAGTAACCATTATACAAAAATGACAGTCTATACTGAACTGAATTTCAAACAAGGATTTTATTATCTGTCAATATACTATTACTGTATGTACAACTGTGCCAATATCAACAAAATATGAACAATGAATGAATTATATACAAAACAAAATAGAATGTATAGAATCAAAATAAGGGCCTGACAAAACTCTTTCTGCGTCACTGACCCCCTCTGACACTGCTGGTACAGGTACTGGTGGATGCAGAAGAGGATCGTTGGCACTTCTGACGACCGCCTTCAGCAGGAGAGGGGGCTGGGCGTCTGACTGTCTCACTTTGAGGCTCCCAATCCACGTCACTGTCTTCAGACTGGGACCTACAAAACACAATGCAAAGCACAAACGTTACCAAATATAATGAAAAAAATATATAAATACAATTCAATGGGGTGTTATTTACATAGGAAACAAATAAACACATATTTCTGATATTACATGTTACACAAAAACATCAGGAAAATAACTGTACATAAACAGAATAATTGAATTGGGGGAATATTCCCAGTGTCTGGTCAGTGAAGATCTAGTTCAATTTGCTTACAAGCTTGATAAAAGAATCTAAATAAAAGGGAATTAGAGGCTCAAAATGAATTACATTATAGAATAGAATTACAAGGATTACGTCACTTTAGTTGAGTAGCTAGCAAGCTAGCTAGCTAGCTAGCAAGCTAGGCTTAGCTAGGCTAATTAGGCCCTGGGGCGCTAACCATTTAGCATCATTTATGATATTCTAATGTATACTGTACTGTTCACTGTAAGCATAAAACCCCCCTACCCACTAACTTTCAATCAAATTTCATTCATGGCTAAATAAATAAATCAAACATCATCAAAGATAACGTTACTCACCGATCTAAGATGGAGTCCAGGCCCTGAGCAAACATCTCCTCTCTCTGAGTCGTACACACTGTCTTCACTTCATCAGATGATGCCATGATCAATTCCAGGGCTTCTTCCAGGACATATTTTTTTTTCTTTGTTGGTTTCGCCATTTAACTGTGAAAATAGCCGTACAATAAAAGTTTAAATGCCCGCTGCCGTCCCTTTACTGGCGCCCTGTGCGTAATGTCAGCTCTTTCACTCGGAGGCGCAGCGATATATCTTGGCTCATACGTAACTGACCTGGGCACGCCTACCCTCGTTGGAAAGGTAAAATGATTGGCTAGAAGCCTGAATGATTGACATGTCGATAGCCAATACGCTGTCCCTATACTAAGGCAGCGAAAAACAGTAAACAAAGCCTATTGGTCCTACAAACAGGGAGCGCTCGATCTACTTCACGGGCTGTGCTGGGGTGAAAACTGAACAGAAAAAGATGGGGACACTTTTATTTTGTAGCCAGCAAAGTGATGAAAACAAGCATACCCAACAACAACATACAGGAACTAAAGTAATTCCGATTCCGGCCGGGAAAGTATGGATTTTATTTGACGAACGAAGTTTGTAGACGGTAAACAAATGGACTTTACAGGACGACATTCACAAGCTGGAGTAATTTTATGAAAAACCATTTTGATGCTTTTGATCAGTGGATTCTTACGGACAACTGGAATATAAATAATTGAGGAATGGACACATATTACGGCTGTAGGGCTGCGACAAAGGTAGGGAGACGTTGTGTGTTTATTGCATCTCACGTTTTCCATGCTGGTAAATATCAATGATTTATGCTTTGGTGCTCATGATTTTTGCAAAATCAACTGGATGAATGAATTGCGGAGATTCTACCCTTTCTAACGACGTATAGTATGTCTGTATTGATGAAAGCTGAAGCGGGATACGTCACTGCGTAGTGGAGTAATACAGTCACTTTTCTGCAATCGCCCGCCGGCGGGCGGGCGGGTGCGGAGAGGTTAAAAATGTTAACGGTTAAAAACGTGTTAATGTGTTATTCAAAATTCTGTAATTTCATTGTGAATGTGGATGTGAAGAAATTCATGTTTAAATACTGTTTAAATGTGATAAATAATTGTTTGGATAAGAACACTTAAAAAAAAAGGTAAATTCATGGGGAGATTATCTCTATAAGTAAAAAGGCTTAGTGAAGAAATCTTGATTGATTGAACATGATATCATTTCATTATGATGATATCATTTTTTATTGAAGATGATGGAGTAATCTGATTTGTTGTTCTGCACAATATGTGTAGACTGGTTTTTGGTGACCCCAGATCCGCTGAGAGAAGTTTGAGATTGATGGCGAGCGAAGCCCACCAGGAGAACACTGAGGAATTCTGTTAGCAGACTGGCCAGCTACTACAGGGTCCTCACAGTCAGATTGTCGTGGAACGCAACAGGATTTCCCAGATAAGCACGTGAACACATACACTAATACCTATCCGGATAGTGTACAGTAGAGACATAAAACCAACAACACAAGGAACAGTACCAGTACAACAAGAACTGAACGAAAGAGACTGGATCCAGAGACAATTATTTCTTTTTCTTTTTTTCAGAAAATTTTATTTTTGTATTTTTATTTTATTTAAACCAAAAAGAGAGCTCTATTCTATTTGGGGTTATATTTTTTGAATTCACTGTAACTGTGATATTTTTGTGTTTTTTGTACTGAAATAAAACTGTCAGTTGTATCCATATTCCTAGAACTAAGAACCTAGGTCTCAGTAAGCACAGATCTAATACAGGTGCTACAAATGTATAAGTTGATAAATGAAGGGATAATAAAAAAGTGAAAAGAGAAAAAAAAGACCAGTGTCCAAGTTATAAGGAGGACTTTTACAACTCACCAGGACTTTTGATAACTCTTGTAATATATACATAGAGAAAGTGCATTGCAGCAATTCAGCGCACATGCTCACGTCTTTATTTGGTGAGCGTCTTAATAAATGTCTTAGCTTCATCAGGTGATATGAAGTCACGCTGCACACCCTTATAGGTGATGCGCAACCACATCGGGTAGAGAATACCAAACCTGACTCCCTCGATGTGGCGCAGCAGGCGGCGAACCTCATTGAAAGTGGCACGAGCCTGTGCCGTCTTGGGGGTGTGGTCGGGAAACGCGGAGATGGTTATGCCCCGTACTTTAATCCGTTGTATCTCTCTCGCCTTCCTGAGAATCTCTGTACAGTTGGCGTAGTAGTCAAGCCTTGCCACTATGGCGTGGGGGCGGTCACCTGGTCTGGGCCTGGGAACAGAGCGTGATGAGCTCTATCCACTAGTGGCTCCTTCCCGAGCGATAAGGCCTCCATCAGCAGCTTCGACACATTAGCGGCAGACGCCGCGGTTGAGTCCTCCTCCGGGACCCCAAATGATACGGATATTCTGGCGGCGCAACCTTGACTGCAGATCCTTGCACTTATCTTCCAATTTGACCATTTCTTGATTGAGGTGCTCCACTTTGTTTTAAAGGGTTACAATATCATCGGTGCAGGTAGATAGAGACTGCTGCACCTCCGCTACGATACCCTTCAGCCCGGCAAAGTTTTGCTGCATAGCAGATATGCTGGAGGATTGTTCACTTTTGAAGGCGAGCAACTCAGTCTTAATGGAAGAAAAGTTCTCACGAGGGTCGCCTGGAGCTCGGTTTTGAATATAACTGCTCAGTTAGTAGCTCAGTTTTAAGCACAGCGGAATCTGTACAGGTGGACCGTGTATTGGTAGCCCTCTGCGGAGACGTGGATTCATCACATGGCGAGGAGGCATCAGGGGGACAGGCCGCAGGTGTGACTGTATGGTGTTTCCACCTTTACCAACTTTAGGTGGCATTATAATGATGGAAAACCGAAAAATGTATAAAATGAAAGTTATACAGAGACTAGTAGATCGTAGGAAAAGAGTGAATAGTGCTTAAGAACGCATATAAAAATAAACTCTGCAGGAGCCCCGCGCTGTGCGACTTACGCCATGTTTCGCTGAGCCGGAAGTCCCCAGGCCGCAGTTTTGATATAAATATTTTGAACTATCACGAGCCAGTGTAGCCATTGCTGGATGGGGCGCCGCCACCTTGCTCTTTTTTGTTGTTGTTTTATATTCCTGCTCTATGGTACACAACTAAAACTACACTGATTTAAGGATATAGGGAAAATAGGTCTATAAATAGCTCCTTGACATTTTGTGATTTTATTTTGCATTCTCATCTATTCTAGTGAAATTACCGCTTGCATACATCCCCCAGTTGAAACCAAGGAACCGAAAAGAGAAGGAAGGGTCATTGCATTAATGAGTCTTGTTCAATGTGACCAAATGTGGCAGATCCAATCAAATATTGCTGATGAGATCGCAAACAGAAGCCTTTCCCAAATTAATGAAGGGACAAACAATGTGTCTATAATAAAAAACAGTCAGTGTCCTATGCTGTTAAGTATGTTTTCTCATTTTGTGGAAGTGTTTTTTCGTGGTTGCTATGTTGGGTTTTAGTTTGTTTGTCCAGGCATCTCTCATTGACTTCAATACAGCTGTCACCAAATTCTGGCAACAAAGCAAGACTCAGTCATGTAATGACCCTTCCTTTGTTTTAGGTTCCTTGTTTTAAGCTGGGTGATGCCAAAACGGGGCTAGTTCTGTTTTTTTTATATTTTTAACTAACGTTCTAAACATTTGTTTCATTTAAAAGCAAGTCGATGTAATGATTCCTGCGGTCACAGCGGCAAACAGCAGTCACAGAGGCAAAAGGTGGTAATTACATGATAGTTGCACCCCAACTTTCCCTTGATTTCTTGAATCACCTGCTTTAAAGTTATCATCAGTAGGTGCGCTGACAGAGCGAGTGGAATGGGACCACAAACAGGAAAAATATGTTTGCTCGTTTTGTTGGGGTTTACTTCTTATTTGACCTTTTTGTAATAAAATCTTTAAAATTTTGATCTGAAACATATAGTAACAGTAGCATGATGAGAGAAAGGTAATCTTTTTCAATAAGTAATGACAGTTACACAGTGATATCTACCAAAAGTTAACAATGGCCTGAAAACACTACTGGTCACACCACATCTAGTCAGACTGTAACAACTAAAGTGTCAGTCTATTGAATTAAGAAAAAGGTATGTTAAGAGCAAGAAGAAAACTGTGTCTTCTTTACTTGACAGTCTTATACATTATGCAACATAGGATGATGGATGATGGTGTGCTAATGAATTAGTGCATTTATTCATGCCATTTACTTACTCTGTGAGATATATTCTTATCTTCTCCTTCTTCCCAATTTTCCCTCCCCCTCCCCCTAACTAAATAAGCAACACTCTGCCCCAGCTCACCCACCTCCAGAGATGAGACAGATGGCACTGAGGAGGCCTGTCTCTGTGTCATCCATCTCGATGGGCAGCAGCTGGTTGGCAAAAGTGAACACCAAGTCAGTGAGTGGGCCGAAGCCAGCATTGTGCATCTGCGTCCGGTTCAGGGTCAGCCCGTCTGAAAAGGTCATTGTGTCCTGGTCAGGGGTGTACCTCGTACAGATGCGCAGAATCTGATAAGCAGGGGAGGAAGGCAGGGAGAGGGATTAGTCAGAAGGGATTTCATGGGCAGGAAGCTTAAAGTGTCGATTTACATAGTTTAATAACCAAACTACTAAAAAACTCTATGACCTGCTTTAATCCAGAAAATAGAACAGAATACGACCTATACGAGTTTGTAACCTTTTGTAACTTGTTGTCACTATAGCCTTATTGATGATTACTAAATCATGTGCTAAGGCTTTAAAAATCAGTTATAAGCCTTTAATAAAGCCTTTTCCTTCACGAAAAGGGCTGCACACCGACATCCATTTACTAACAATTTATTTATAATAAGGGGACCAAGCCCCAGGGGCCGAGGGAACACGTACAAACATAGGCGTTTCGTAGGACCAGCACATTCAAAAAAATCTTGTGTCCTCAGATTCCCTGAATGGAGCTGAATCACTTTGCAATTGGCCACGCCCACTTCTGCTGAGAAATTTTTCCTGCTAAATTGCAAAAACTGGAAAACCTACTTTTTCGAACTCCTCCTTGGGATTTTGTTTGATCTGCGTGAAACTTGGCACGTACACTCTTCAGCTGGACCTGATCTTACGTTATCAAAAGAATCTTGCTCGGTGAAAGAATGCACAAATTATTAACTAACACATTTTTGTAGCTGGCTATAAAAATGTAAACTGTTATATATGTTGATATCTCTTCCGTTCCGTTTTCTTTTTCCGCTTGTCCATTAGGGTCGCGGGGATGCTACCACTTTATCGCCCCTTTTTTCAAGGGGGTTGAGGGGTTACTGGGGCCAAATCCAGTTACTCGATGGGCGAAGGCCAGGGTACACCCTGGATGAGTCGCCAGCTCATCGCAGGACCCTTACTGATGGCATAGGCTGCCCCACAGGATGCCAACTGCACATCAGGAGCAATTTTGGGGTTCAGTATCTTGCTCAAGGATACTTCGACATGTAGCTCAGTTCCGCCCCGGGGAGCCGGGATTCAAACCAGCGACTTTCCAATCACTGGTCCACCAGCTTTACCCACTGAGCTACAGCCGCCACTCGTTTGTTTGTTTGTTTGTTTGATATCTCTGTCAAACTAAATGCTATTAACACCAAATTTGAGTTCCTTGGTTGCCATGACACTGGGAAATGATGAGCCGAATTTGCCGAATTTTGGCCACGAGGGGGCGCTAAAAAGATGGGAAGTTTATATCTCTTGAACAGCTACACTGATTTTTACGAAATTTGGTCGGTATGGTGTAGGGCCAATCCTGAGGCCAAATCTTGAAGGTGGTCATCACTGGTCAATGTGGGCGTGGCTTAGTACAACAAATCCAAATTGGCACACTTTCAGCCTTTTGCACTTCCAGTGCACTTCCTATTACAGTGAATACCACGGCTCAGACGTTGGCCTGTGTCCTCGCTTTTGCCCCGAGCCCGTCATCCTTTCGGGCCAACTTCCGTGGGCTCTGCAGTGCGCGGGGGGGCTTGGCCCCCATTCATAACTGCTTGCAGTTGTAGTTTAATAACATAACTGCACTTACCTATACTCGTATCTAACACCTAACCTGATAGCACTGTGTTGGTGAGGTGTTGTTCCTGGAACATCATAATAAATGTTACCCTTGGATTACAACTGACCATTTAAGTTTTTGCAATGTCATAGGTTTGCGACTCAGGAAAAAGGACATAACCCAAAATTATTTTCCTCAACCCAACCCAACCCAACCCAAGTAATCTGTTGCCTAAACCTTACCAAACTGCAACAGAGAACTGAAAAAAGGGAAATGATAATAATGCTTAGCCGAAAAGTAATAAGTGAACAGTATAAAAATATGTTCAAAATGAAATATGAACCTTCAGTCTCCTAGGTAAAAGTGCTCCAGATGTGGATATTCCTGTAGGTTGCAATTACAGTCTTGGAGCAACATTAATTATGGTCTAGGGACCAACATGATGATATTAGATAAAGCGTTGCCAAACTATGCTGATACTTTTGTCTTATTTGTCCAGCTCTGTGATATTTTGATTTCACCGCATATCTGTGGTGCTCACAGTATTGACGATTTGATTCTAAAGACCTCCACACACCGCCCAGACTCAAACCAACAGCCACCTGCCTTTATCTGACCACTCTGTTGCCTCTCGTCTGACCCGCTTGGTAGAAAAGTTGCATTGAACACACCGCTTCGATGTGCTGCCAGCTCCACAGTAGCGTGTACGTTCTGAGCTTGCACGAGATGCAGTAAGCGGGTGGTGCTAGTGTTGTGTATAAAAAAACGCTGGATGAGATGTTTATGCACGCAACTCTCTTTACTTTCGATCAAATCGAAACTTAACCATTTCAGACGAAAACAGCTGCATACTAAACATGCAGCGAGGCATTACCAAATGAACACAGATTAATTTGTCCTGAACGGACATAACAGCTAGTCTCGTGCCAGTACTCCAAAACATGAAAACAAGAAATGACGGAGCGGAGTGCATAGAAAAACAAAGCGCACACAGTATTCCGCACCTCTCACACACCGCCCTGATTCGCTAGCACACCACCAATCAGAATGGTCATACAGTTGGCACACAACCAATCAGAGAATCCAAAGGCTCAGACGGCCGACAGCCAACCTTCTCAGACTTTACATGTTGAATCGGAGCAGACAACGTCGCAGCTGAACACACCGAAGAGATTTGTTCCCGACCTCGTCCGAGTTTCCCCAAACGCTTCAGACGTCCGATGGTTGGGCCAGTGTGTTCCTGCCTTAAAGCTGCACTAATCAATACTCTTGGATTAGCTATGCATCAAATAACTATGTGTCATGTGAAAGTTGCCACGTGTAGTGAAAAATCTACAGAGAACTATCATCAGCTGTGCACTCAGCTTTAGGTGTCTTTTCAGCCCCTTTTAGCTCTTCGTTTCGGTTTTCCTGGTGGAAATCCAAAATGAAAAACACCAAACAGTGGACAAAGGGGGCAAATTGAACTTGTGAACATGGTGGAACTTTCGCAGCAGTGTGATATATCTGGTGATATATTAGGTTATGTGTTTTCAGCTTGTTCCACTGCCCCCGAAGTGGCCAAAACAATCATTCAATGCAGCTTTTGTGTGTTAGTAATTTTTGTGAACAAGGCCTTTCATAAAGATGAATTAAAATACACCAAAAAAACTTTCAGCTTTAACCACCTGAGCTGCTTAAGAGATGTCTTTTTACTTTTTACTATTTTTCATATATGATATATTAACGTAACAGCATCCATGATGGATAGGTAGACTCCAGAATGAGACTTGATGTTAGTCGCCTGAACCAGGTCTAACGAGTTTCCCATTAAGAGCAGCAGATATAACAAGCACAGCCACAACAATGACCTTCCACACACTCAAAGAAATAACCTTTGGGTCTCCCTGCTGAACTGCAGGTGTGCAACTGTATGTGTGTCTGTGTGTGTGTGTGTGTGTGTGTGTGTGTGTGTGTGTTTGTGTACACTTAATGAAGCAACTGATGGTGGATGTGAAGCCTACAGTAGCCTTTGAAGCTATTTGAGTGGGCTGGCTCTGACAGTGAGTGGCAGGCGTGTCTGCAACATGAAACAGAATAAAACATGGCTACTGGCGGTGACTTGCACCGGCTGGCCAGGCCTGCGTTCAGACACACACACACACACACACACACACACACACAGTGTTTGATCTTTCCTCTAATGCTCCCTCACCCAGCCATTGTGCACAATATCTACGCCCTTCACCACAGAACTGTGCTGGTGAGCGGATGTTGATAGCTGTGCGATGGCCAGAAAGTCATCACAGCCGACATTCAACTTCTCACCTCTGTATCCCTGGGAGTTCACTTCACCACCTTGTCACATTTGACAATCATGACTTAGTCAATACAAATTCAACAAACTGAGTAAACTGAGTAACAAATACTACATGTACAGCATATTAATCCTCATTTCCATTAGCATTCATTTATCTATGTTGTGTCTGGAACTGATTTAGCTACTTTCCATTTAAACCTCTCATTAATATGCATCTTCATAAATAAATAATTGATTTTGCATCCCCTCACCAAAATGCAGATCATCCTGACTCCTGTACCACCTTGTCGTTTATTTTGCATGTCTTTTAAGAGCACAGATACCAGGAGTCATTTCCATTTTTTTTCTAAAAGCATCCTTTTATAATGGTTAGTAAATAATGAACTCCTACTTTATACCAGAGATGTACAATAAATAATTGTCCAAAAAATTAACAGCCCATTAATGGGAAATGTGTATACTGGCTGTCTGCCGATAATGGAATAGCCCATAAATAGAGCCAATAATAAGAAGTTTCCAATTACTTTGGAGATCGACACTTCTCGACTGGCAAGATGGCGGCAAGTGGAAAAAAAACTGGTAAAGTGAGTTGTTCAAAAAATTCTTTTTGGTAAACTTTGTGTACACAAACAATGTTCTCAATGCTCAAGTTCATGTGTAGAGACCCTAGTGATACTACGAGCAAAGTTTCATGTTGTGTCGAGTCTTCTTAGTGTTTTAAAAATAGCGATTTTGATGCTATCATAGAAGTGCCCTTAGCACTCCCATTGAAAATGATTTTGACCCCAAAACAAATAAAGTCAATCTTGTGGCGCTTTCGTCGTAATTATGCTTTTAAACAAATTTTGACTTGGGTACATTCACAAAAATACCCTTGGTTGCATTTTGGTGAGAGTTTTGCTTTAATGGACACTTGGCTATAAGGCCAAAAATAATGATCAAAAAATACTTTTTGAGCATTAAAAAGGAAGCCAGCTGTATTGACTGGTTCGTCACCAGCCCAGTTTAATGTGTCCAAGAATTGTTTTCATATATTCAAATTTCAATTTGGAAATCATTTGGGGCAAAAATTTACCTCACCACGTGTAACTGATTCACCCTGCGCAACAGAATCAGAAGTGAGTTGGAAATTGATTCTTGACCTTTGGGAACTGTGCATGTAACAACAAATCTGAGCTTATGTGGTTCACTTACTATAAAAACCACTAAAGGTACGCCGTTCACAACTGGTGCTGGGTAAACTGCAGTGGATTAAAAAGTCAATATTACAATAAAACACGTTGCTTCATCAGATCAGTACTTTGTACTCTGACACTGTATATGTCAATTATATATTTTGGAATTGTATGCATCCTGTATCTATTCAATCTCTGTAGTATTGCTGACTTTGTATTCGGATACTTTTTTTTTTTTTGAATCTCATTATCTTCTGGAAATGAAAACTTTTTTTTCATGTTTTGTACAGTGGAATTGTGTTTGACTTATCGAAGTGTATTTGTGTGACCTGATTATTTAAAGACACCTTTTGGTAATCAAGCAAGTGAAGTGATTCTGTTTTTATTAGGGGGCCAAGCCAGAGGGACAGAGGGAGACCAGCGGTGCTAGGAACCCTATTGTAATTGTAAAGATTTTTATTTGTATTTTTCTCCAGCTAAAAGTGGTGCTGCAGGCTAAACCGTGCAAGGGAGGGCGGTGCAATTTGGAGGGTTGGTCCAGACTCCTGCACGTACCTCAGACACAACAAACTATATATATCTGCCTGCAGTGGGCACTATAACATAGGCCAACGCACTTTTGCCTATAACTCCCACACCGTATGTCGCACATTCAAAAACCTTGTATCCCCAGATAAATTGCAAAAACTGGAAAACCTATTTTTTTTGGACCTGATGTAAAGTTATCAAAAGATTTTTGCCTGGTCAAAAAATTTGCTAATTATTGATGAACAAATTTCTGTAGCTAGCTATAATGAGCCGAATTAGGCGAATTTTGGCCACTAGGGGGCGCTAAAAATATGGGAAGTTTATATCTCTTGAACGGCTAAACCGATTTTTGCCAGATTTGGTTGGTATGATGTAGGGCCAATCCTGAGGCCAGATCTTAAAGGTGGTCATGACTGGTCTATGTAGGCGTGGGTTATTACAAGATAAACAACAAACATTAATTTCAGCCAAACTATTATGCTGAGAGCATTCAAATGTATATGGTACATATAGAATAGGACACAGTTCTTCCATACCAAAAATTGCACATGTGCTCCACTAGGTGGCGCTATAATGGATGCAATCGCTGTTTTGCCTGTAACTTCCACATTTGAAATAACACATTCGCAAACCTTATATCCATATGTTCCCTGAACACAGCTGGGTTTTCTGACATAGGACACGCCCACTTCTGCTGCACATTTCGTTCGCTAAATCACCACATGTGCAAAACCTACTTTTTCGAACTCCTCCTTGAGATTTTGTCTGAGCTGCGTGAAACTTTGCACATACACTCTTCAGCTGGACCTCATCTAAAATTATCAAAAGAATTTTGCTTGGTCAAAAAATTTGCAGATTATTAACAAACACATTTCTGTAGCTAGCTATAAAAATGTAAACTGTTTGATATCTTGAATCTTGAATTTGGCTACTAAATTTGGTAAAAATCGGTGTAGCGGTGTGTTGTGTTGGTGGTAATAGCATTCAGTTTGACTGAGATATCAAACAGTTTACATTTTTATAGCTAGCTACAGAAATTTGTTCGTTAATAATTTGCGCATTTTTTGACCGAGCAGAATTCTTTTGATAACTTTAGATCAGGTCCAGCTGAAGAGTGTATGTGCCAAATTTTACGCAGAGGAGTTCGAAAAAGTAGGTTTTGCATATGTGGCACTTTAGCGAACGTAATGTGCAGCAGAAGTGGGCGTATCCTATGTCAGAAAACCCAGCTCTATTCAGGAAACATATGGATACAAGGTTTGTGAAGGTGTTATTTACGCGATTGCATCCATTATAGTGCACCTACTGGAGTACATGTGCAATTTTTGGTATGGAAGAACTGTGTCCTATCTGTACCATATAAATGTCAAAGCTCTCAGCATAATAGTTTGGCTGGAAATTAATGTTTGTTGTTTATCTTGTAATAAGCCACACCCACATTGAGCAGTCATGACCACCTTCAAGATATGGCCTCAGGATTGACCCTACATCATACCGACCAAATTTCGTAAAAAATCGATGTAGCCGTTCAAGAGATATAAACTTCCCATATTTTTAGCGCCCCCTAGTGGCCAAAATTCGCTAAATTCGGCTCATCCCCACCCAGTGTCATGGCAACCAAGGATCTCAAATTTGGTGTTAATAGCATTTAGTTTGACCGAGATATCAAACAGTTTACATTTTTATAGCTAGCTACAGAAATTTGTTTGTAAATAATTTGCGCATTTTTTGACTGAGCAGAATTCTTTTGATAACTTACGATCAGGTCCAGCTGAAGAATGTACGTGCCAAGTTTTACGCAGATCTGACAAAATCCCAAGGAGGAGTTCGAAAAAGTTGGTTTTCCAGTTGTTGCGATTTTGCAGAAAAACTTTCTGCCGGAAGTGGGCTTGGCCAAAGGCAAAGTGATTCAGCTCCATTCAGGGCATCTGGGGATACACGGCTTTTGAATGTGCGACATACGGTTTGGGAGTTATGGGCAAAAATGTGTTGGCCTAGGTTATAGTGCCCCCTGCAGGCAGATATATATAGCTTTTTGTGTCTGAGATATTCGCAGGAGTCTGGACCAACCCTCCAAATTGCACTGCCCTCCCTTGCACGGTTTAGGCTGCAGCACCACTTGTAGCCGGAGAAAAATAAAAATAAAAATCTTTACAATTACAATAGGGTTCCTAGCACCGCTGGTCCTAGGAAACGTGTATGCTTGGCCCCCTAAATATAAAAGCTGAAGCTAGAATACAGACTGGAGAACCGTAACAAAAACTATAAGTATAATATACTATTTCTTTAATTATGTTTTATATATATACACTGTTTAATTATGTTAATATGCTAAAGTTGTTCCAATATATATATATATATATATATATATATACATATATATATATATATATATATATATATATATATATAGCGAAAGGCTGCAGGCCCTGAAGGCATCACACCCAGGATCCTGAAGACCTGTGCCAGCCAGCTGTCTCCTGTACTGGGACATCTGTACAACCTGAGTCTGAGTCAGGAGAAGGTCCCAATGCTGTGGAAAAAGTCCTGCTTGGTTCCAGTCCCCAAGAAGTCGAGGCCATCCGACCCGGCAGACTAAAGACCAGTCGCTGTCACATCTCATGTGATGAAGGTCCTGGAGAGACTAGTCTTAGCCCAGCTGAGGACGTTTCTGGACCCTTTGCAATTTGCCTATCAGCCCCATTTAGGAGTCAATGATGCTGTCATCTACCTGCTGCAACGAGCCCATATGCATCTGGATGGTGGAGGAGGCACTGTGATCACATTCTTTGATTTCTCTAGTGCTTTCAACACCATTCATCCTCTGCTATTGGGTGAGAAGCAGCAGGTGATGGGAGTTGATGACACAATGATCTCCTGGATTACTGACTACTTGACAGGCAGGCCACAGTTTGTCCGTCTGGGCAGTGTTCTGTCTGATGTGGTGGTCAGTGATACAGGAGCTCCACAGGGAACTGTGCTTTCGCCCTTCCTCTTCACCTTATACACCACTGACTTTCAGCACAACTCTGAGTCATGTCACCTGCAGAAGTTTTCTGATGACTCAGCTGTTGTCGGGTGTAGGGAAGGAGAGGAGGGTGAGTACAGGACACTGGTAGACGGCTTTGTAGAATGGTCCGAACAGAATCATCCGAGGCTGAATGTCGACAAGACCAGAGAGATGGTGATCGACTTTAGGAGGAAGAAGATGCCTTCAATGCCACTACGGATCAGAGGGGAGCTGGTGGAAGAGGTGGAGGACTACAAATACCTGGAAGTGGTGATAGACAACAGACTGGACTGGAAATCTAATACGGAGGCTGTGTACAAGAAGGGGATGAGCAGACTCTATTTTCTGAGGAAGCTGAGATCCTTCAACTTGTTTCACCAGTCTGTTGTTGCCAGCGTCATTTTCTTTGCTGCTGTGTGTTGGGGCAGCAGCATCAGAGCCAGCGACACTAACAGACTTGATAAAATCATCAAGAAGGCTGGCTCTGTACTTGGTCTCAGGTTGGAGTCTTTTGAGACCGTGGTGGAGAGGAGGACGCTGAATAAACTGCTATCCATCATGGACAATGATCAGCACCCTCTTCATCACACAGTAGACAGACAGCAGGGTACCTTTTCTCACAGACTGCTCCAGCTCCGCTGTCGAAGGGACAGATACAGGAAATCTTTCCTGCCACATGCCATCACACTGTACAATAACAGCTAAAACTCTGGTCATAACACATAGTGTCTGCGCACTTTGGTTTAACACACTATGTTCACCACACCTTATATTTTATCTTGCACTACACTCACTCTGCTTATTTATACATTTGTAAATACATTTTGTACATTTTCTCACATTCTGTACATTTTTTACATTTTGTAATTTTTTTCCCGTGTATATTACTTTTTTCTATTGCTATTTAATATGTCTAGATTGTTCCTCTTATTTCATTGTGTTGTTATTGTCTCTGTGTAATGCTGCTGCTACACAGTAATTTCCCAGCTTGGAATCAATAAAGTCTATCTATCTGTCTGTCTGTCTGTCTGTCTGTCTGTCTGTCTATCTATCTATCTATCTATCTATCTGTCTATCTGTCTGTCTGTCTGTCTGTCTGTCTGTCTATCTATCTATCTATCTATCTATCTAATTACAGCATGATTTAGGTAATTGGGCATATGGTTTATAATTAAGGTATAACTATTTACTCTTGTTTCTACTTTTTACCTATTTTGGTAAATAAAAATATAACATTGTTGCAGTAATTAGTTAGAAAACATGTAAGAATTTAAAAACATTTTCTAATGATGAACATTCAATTTCTATATTTTCTCTAATTTGATACAAATTGTTTTATTAAATTACTGAGGATATAATTGTATTTACTGTCTAATGAAGATAATATTATTTCTAATTTAATTTCCAGTTTTTCACAAATTATGACTCATTACATTCTTTTAGTGTGCTCTAAAATAAAGTGGGCCCATGCATTGTGTTTCTTGTTTGAGCTTCACTGTGCAGAGTTTTTTTTCACATTCATTGACATTGCTCAATTCCACACATGCATGTTTTAGTGTCATCAGATAGAGCTTGGAGTAATCAATGTCCAAAATGCAATTCATACAATTATGACGTGGAACTTGAAACGTCTAGGAAATATATATGACACTGAGAGTGGACTAGCAAGTTTTGGTTCCAAAATTAATATCTTCTGGATCTTTTATTGGGGGAGTATATGTAATTTAAGAGCTTTTTAGGACATAAGGGAATGTTTTTGTGTAATACCATATCAAACACAAATTATCATTCCAAGCTGAGAATTTTTATGTAAGAAATCTTAAAGCACATTTAAAACTGTCTTTATTTCTATGTGAGTGTATTGCATACTATAAAACATTATAATCATTTAAGGTATATTAAATTAGCAGCGTTAGTGAAAAAAACCCTATTTGATTGACTTAAGATGCTGACTGCAACATGTCAGAAACAGGTTGCTACCAGCTTGGAAAAAAATGCACCACAGTGTGTCCAGTTTAACAACAGAAATATGAATTTAATCTCTTTAACACCAAGTTTGTTTCACCAAAATAAAAGCAAGAGCACCCACCAGAATATCCAGGCAGGCAGCTTTCAGGAGCGTGATCTGGTCTGCAATGGTCAGCCCTGTGAAGCCAGGCACTCGTTTGGCAAATTCCACGATCTTGATAATGCACTTAGTGGCCAGCTCACTGAACTTGTCCCACAGGCCCAGGTCCAGCCTCACACGGTGGTCTGCACTCGAGTTCTGCAACGCACATACAAACCCAAACAGGGGGGAGGGTGTCAGGCGAAGAGGCAGCTACCTCTGTCATTGCACTGCTGCTGCTAATGATCTCCTCAGTGCACCCTGCTCATTCTACTCTATACAGTATGTGTCACACTTACATATAGTAAGTAGGCTCCATAAGACCTGAGCTCTCAAAAAGACTGGCAAGACTTTTGTTTTAAATATGCTCGGGTGGCTTGGGCCTACGATAATGAGCACAACAGTGTCAGTGGAATCCTTTGGCAATGATGAGATGCAGAAACAGAGCTGTGACAGGAAGCAAGGAGCAGTTTGAAGCCAGATATGCAATTAAAGCAGCTATACGGTCCAGAACCTACATAAACACTGGAGGGGAGCAAGGATGGGTGGAAGCCAGGGAGCAATGAAGGCATAGCCACAGATCGCACTATGTGGAAAGAGGAGAAAGTGGAGGCGAATGTGGTGTAGGTCACCAGAGAGAGAAAGAAAGACAGGAAATGACCGATGAAAGCGAAGAAAGTTAAGTATGTGAGAACCGACAGGCATTGTGGGAGTTAAGAGTGAAGAGAAGGGTGAATACCTGAAGTTAATCGTCATAGAGGTGATGTATAAGCTTTGGTGAGATCAGTTTGTTGATTAAAAATGACATGACAGCTGGTGTTATTCATCTGTGATATACAGTATATATACTGATAATTGTTTTCGTATTTACCAAGAGAAATCATTCTGCAACTTTCAACAGGATTTGTTTTAAAAAATAAATCTGTTAAATTATTTTGTCTTATTTATGTAGTTTTGTATGGAGCCAGAACAGTGACATTAAAATTTGGCATCCAAAAAAAAAATTGGCATTGAAAACAAAACCAGTATTGAAAAAGGAAACATTGGCATTGAAACATTTGTATTGAAAACAGTTGTATTGACATTGAAACAAGTTTTGGCACTAAAAAAAGAAACTAGTTAAAATTATTAAAATCTGAAAATCTTATTATTTTATTTTATTGGGATTTTTTTGTATTTTTCAATGACAATCTTTAGATTTTTTCTTCATGTCACTTTTTTTTCAGTGACAGATTTTTTTTACAATGTCAGTT
>CAEMYA010001084.1:128462-146639 GCA_903131615.1 Diplodus sargus
CCCCCACACAATCACACACACTTTCCCCCCATGCTGCGACACCCAAGCATCCCCACCATGAACAAGAGACAATCACCTGCACTCGCACTTGCCACCTTCACCCTATTCTGCTGCTCTGCTGTACTTTACTGTACTTCTACTACATCTCGTATTGTATAGTACCTATAGCATTCCTACAGCACTCCACAGTATTTCATTGCATTCTTGTTGTATCTTATAGTATTTTATTGCATCTTATAGTATTTTATTGCATCTTATTGCACTTTGATTGTTATTTATAATATTTTATTGTATTTTATTGTATTTTCTTGCACATGGGAGCTGCAAAGTCAATTTCATTGAACATGTTCGGTGACAATAAAGACTATCTATCTATCTATCTATCTATCTATCTTAAAGTAACAGGTGAGCGCGCAATCCGACGGCGTTGCAGCCTGACACATCTGCTGGCCGTGGTGGTGCCGTCCATTTAAATCCTTCGCCGTAAAGCATCTAGTCCTTGTAACTTCACCATACAATGACCAATCTGTGCCAAATCTCTAAGGAATGTATAGGGAGTCGCCCTGATTCTATCTCTGCATCACAACTGAGTCTTATCCATGGCGCCATCCACTGGACACAGGAAATCAGACAAACATCATCCGAACGACATGAAGTTTACTGCCTGTTTTCTCCCCAGCATCAAATGAAAGCAACAAGTGAGCACGCAATCCGACGGCGCCCCAGCCTGACGTAACTGCTGGCCGTGGTGGTGTGGTCCATTTAAAATCCTTCGCCATGAAGCATCAAGTCCTCGTAACTTCACCATACAATGTCCTCTCTGCGCCAAATATCTCAGGAATGTAGAGGGAATCGCCATGCGTATATCCGTGCATCATAACTGTGTCGTATCCATAGCGTCACCCACTGGACACAGCTAGTCAGACAAAAATCGTCTGAATGACATGACGTTTACTGCTTGATTTCTCCCAGTCGTGACATGCAAGTAACAGGCGAGCGTGCAGTCCGACGGCGCCGCAGGCCGACACGCGTGGACTGCGAGGGCCCGTTCATCACTGCTTGCAGTTTTAATTTGGTTTTGCACCTGTCAGGCAAAATGAAGAGGAAAATTACTTCCTACTTCGTCAGTCAGTGTAGTAACGTTAAGCCCAGTCATGAGAGGAGGGAAAGTGGTGTGGAGAGGGAGATGCAGGATGACAATGATGAGACAGAGGCAGACAGTGAAGGAGAGCGCTCACCAGTTGCTCTTCATGGAAGTGAACATACAGGTACAGTACACCTGCACCTGCCTTGTGCATTTAGCCCAAGTACTTGAAGGATTCTGCCTTCAACAGCCAATGTGCAGTTTGCTTTTCAAAGCCATATCAGTGAAGTTAATCAGCTTAAAATCTGCCATGCTGACAATTTATTTTTCCTGTCTTTACCAACAAATGATCGACTTGTCCGTTCAGATGGTGATGGTGGAGTAGATACCCCAGAGTTTTCTCTGCAAAGTGGATGTCAAGGTAGGTTATAGGATGCCAACCACAATCCACATGTTACTGCAGTGTTACTGTTTGTATCTGTTTGCATTAAATGATAATATTTCAAGAACCTTATTTCAAAAATGTGGTTTAGATAAGATATCATGACATATCAGTGTCACCATTTTAACTTGTGTATCTCAATTACAGATGAAAGACTTCATATGTATCAAGAGCACAGCAGTGCAGTTGGGCTTTCAGTGAAATGCTCAGACCAGAGTGGACCGCCAGGTATATGATTTACATTCAGACACTCACAAATTACAAGTAGATTTATTGTATAGCAAAATTGAAAATTCATATATTTCTTTTTCTTCTTTTAGACATCTCCAGATCTCGAGCTGAAGGTCCAGTCCAACCACAGCTTGCCATGTTTCCAAAGACTGCCATGGGGGACGGACAAAGAAACTTCCAGGCCTCATGGTATTCCCATCATACATGGATCGAATACTCTCAGTGCAAGGATGCTGTTTATTGTTATGCCTGCAGGAACTTTGGTCTTCCAAACACTGAATCAGTTTTCACATCTGATAGAGGCTATAAAAACTGGAAAAAGGCTATGTTTAAAGATGGAGGCTTTGCATCCCATGCCAAGTCTGAGGCACACATCAATGCTATGTTAGCCTGGAAAAATTTCGAGACAGAACAAAAAAACAAGGCATCTTTGATGACTAAATTGTCACAAGAGCACAAAAAACAGATAGAGGAAAACCGTGACTATATTAAAAGTGTAGCTGAAGTTTTACTGTTAACTGCAACACAAAACATGGCACAAAGGGGTCATAGAGAGACAGTGGATTTAGACAACAAGGGAAACTTCCTTGCAATATTAGAGGTTATTGGTAATCATGACACAGTTGTGAAAAAGAAATTGAAAACTGGTAATGCCAAATACACAAGCCACCAAATCCAAAATGAAATGTTGGACACATTAGCAGAAACGGTGCGCTCCACCATTATCAGTGAGGTCAAAGAAAGTCAAATGTATGCCCTTATGGCAGATGAAACCAAAGATGTAAAAAAGAAAGAACAAATTTCTCTTGTTCTTAGGTATTACTACAGGGGAGTACAGCCCTGCCAACATAGGGCTGTAAAAGAGTTTTTTACACTTAGAAGCCGCTGAGCAACTTAATGCTGCAGGGTTGGCAGACAAAATAATACACATACTTGAAAAGTACGGGCTGGAATACAGGGAAAATCTAGTCGGACAAGCTTATGATGGAGCATCCGTCATGAGCGGCAAGAACTCTGGAGTGCAGGCTCGGGTAAAGGAAGTGGCAAAGCAGGCATTTTATGTACATTGTAATGCCCACTGCCTTAATCTAGTTCTTGTGGATACGGTTAAAGCTATCCCTGAAGTAGAGTGCTTCTTTTCTCATGTGCAAAGACTGTACACATTCATGTCTGGGTCCTATGTTCACACCAAATGGCTCAAAAAGCAGAAAGAAATGTATGATGGGGCACCAAGGGAACTACAAAAGTTATATGACACTCGGTGGGCCTGCCAACATAGGGCTTGTAAAACCATTCTCGATAGACTGCCTGCGATTGTCAGTGTCTTAGAAGAAACAGTGGAAGAAAGGCACGGTGATAGGTCAGTTGATGCAAGAGGCCTGCTTACCCAAATTGACCTCCAGTTTGTAGGGCTCCTAGTTACAATGACTAGGCCCTTTGGGGAGGCAAGATGCCTCTCCGATGCCCTACAGTCTCCTAATCTGGATTTAAGTTTGGCTGTTGATTCGGTTGAGGCTCTTGTACAAACTCTTAAGGACTACAGGGCTGAAACACACATGGAAGAGCTGTGGAAAGAAGTTATCCATACAGCTGAACAGTGCAATATTGAGACTGATCCTGCACCCAAAAGAAAGAAAATACTCAGCAAAAGGCTTGCTGAGCATACTGTCATGTGCCAGCTTGGTGGGCGTCCTGAGCAAAAGAAGGACAATTTTCGTACAGGGTTATTTTACCCAGTCCTTGACCATATGCTCACTGAGATCAACAGACGGTTTTCTAAACCAAACTGTCAAGTGATGAGGGGCATTCAGGCTCCTACAAATGCTACATTTTGTGATGAAGCAGCTCTGTTATCCTTTGCATCCATTTATGGAAGCAACACTGAGGACATGAGACATGAATTACATCAGTTAAAAATAATCTTGGAGAGGAAAAGCCAAGCAGGCCTAGAAAAACCATCTAGCATAGTTGAACTAACCAAATTCATTGAGCCCCACCATGAGGTGTTTCATGAGGTGTTTAGGTTGTGTAAAATAGCAGTCAAAATACCTGTGAGTACAGCCGCCTGTGAAAGGAGCTTTTCAGTGCTGAAGCTGATTAAAAGTTACCTAAGATCAACCATGGATGATGAAAGATTGAGTAACCTGGGTGTTTTGAGTGTGGAGTCTAAACGAGCCACTTCCCATGACATGGATGAATTCGTAAATCAGTTTGCTTTGAATCACAGCAACCGAAGAATAAGACTTCTGTGAGTTTAGCAAAACAAGATGGTGTTCTGTGATACTGTAGATGTTGTAATGTGATTTGTACATGAAATTTGTAAATCAGTTTGCTTTGAATCACAGCAACTGAAGAATAAGACTTCTGTGAGTTTGGCAAAACAAGATGGTGTTCTGTGATACTGTAGATGTTGTAATGTGATTTGTACATAACATTTGCACATCAGTTTGAGAATCAACATGAGAATGTAACTTTGTGGGTTTGTTAAAAGTGCCTTCTGTAATATTCTTATGTAGTCTAAATTCTAATAATCGTGAGCTTTATCACAAATCAAAAACACACCACCTTGACGACTGTTTCCGTTTTAAAAAAAAAATTAGATTAGGAATACATTAAAAAGCTTATGCGGGTCTTCATGATGTACTACTTGGCAATCACTTCTTGTATGGGTGTAAATGGGTGAGTGACTAAGAAACACTACTAGATACACAGCCACTCGCCACACAGGGAAACAAAAAGATATCAGTTTCTGTGCCACCCCTGTGTGAGCTATGGTCTCAGTCTGGCCACCCCTATGAAAATTGTCTGGCTCCGCCACTGCTGCAGAGGAGTGTGCTGAATATTTCCGGCATCAGTGAAACGTAAGGTGTGCACGCGCGGAGGAGGGACAGAACGAGACATGAAGGCATCTGACCAATCCGTGCTATTCGGGCCGGATAGCAGGGATTGGTCAGCTTTTTCTCAGTCCTGCAGCTGCCACAGAGGTCCGATTATTTTCGTTCCTTTTTCTGAATACATAATGTATCGACTACTCTCAGGATAGAAGGACCATTTCACCCAGTATAACAAAATGTGTTTCTGAACAGCATTACAGACCCTAGCTTTAATGAAGGAAATGTTGAGTCAATAGAGAAGCTGTGCTGAGCTGAGGCCAAGAGGAAGCGACACAACACTTTTCGGTTGAAAAGGGGAAGTGTCACACCCCAGGCTCTGTCAGAGGGTGATGATACTGTCAAGGTTACAATAGAAATATGAGTATTAACTTTACCGTGATTACAGTAAAATAATGTGTAATGTTTAGCTGTGATTGGAATGGATGTATTAAAGTTTAGAAAACTTAATGAAGAAAATGATAAATCAGTAGAGAAGCTGGGATGAGTTGAGGCCAAGAGGAAGTGTTGCAAGACTGTTCAGTTGACAAGAGTAAGTGGTCACAGTCACAGGATGGTCAGATCTTTACAACATCGTTAGCCATCATCATGAGATTATTAGCCATTGAACAGAGAGATAGCAGGAAAATGTCAGAATAAGGACAGAAACCAAGCCACTGCCTGAAGCAATAAAGTATATAAACCGAGAAGCACGGACTAAAGAGCGTTCTTCCACTTGCTCCAGCCTGGAAGCAACACGTGAGATGGAGAATGTGAGCAGCCTTAGCATTGTAGAAAGGACCAAGGAATAACAGCACAACAGATTAACCATTTTTGCCAAGATGCTGTGGATTACAATGTGGATGTTGGAGTTCTTTTGTTCACTCTGCTGGCAGGAAGATTGGACTTTGGGGAAATTGAGAGGCCTCGGCCAGGTTGTGATTTGCCTCAAGGACTTGGACTTTCAGCAGGAAGGGAAAGGCAAGCCATGGAAAGACCTGACCCTCTCCATCTCACCTACATTTAAGCATTTTTAATCAGGCCTCTGCTATTGTTGATTAATTTATTTACAGTATTGTGATTTTATCAATAAGGATTTTTGATAATGATTGATAGCAAATGAAATAAGTATTGAGCTGTATGCTATGCCCTTGCTAAAGTCTATGCAATAAAACCAACATAATATAGTTAAATTAAAAGTTGTGGACATTGATTTTACCAAAAGCACCTAAAATCCAACCTAGCACCATACAAAGTGCACAGATCATTTAGAGGAGAGCTGCCATTAACAGGCGTGGCTGGTGGTCGTATCTGACTCAAGGGCTATTCATGTCAGGTGCCAAATCAGAGGAAGCAGGGTAGACATTCGGACTCAGGCAGTGAGAGCTAGGTAAGTCTCCTCGCCACCAGCTTAAAAATCCCTATTTAAATTCCCACTTTTAAAGTAACCTCTTGTAGGTTTAGGGATCTTACCCTTTATAATGGAGAGCTGAACCAGTGCCTTCTGGACAGGGAACAACAAACATGGAATCTAACAGAACAGAGGAAAAATTCTGACAATTTTTTGGAGTAATGAACAGAAGAGGATGATTTTCCATTCCGGCATTCAAAGTTCTACCAAAATTTGCAAATGTGTACAGACTCAGAGAGATAGAGGGGAGGATGAGCAGCTGTTGGGGAATTGTTTGGGTGTACAGTAGGGACAGTGGCAGTGGATCCTTCAGGTCCTCTGGGTTGAGGGGTGGGGCCTCCATGGATTGGATTTGTTCCTGCTCATCCCAAAGAGGCTTGTCAGATTGGGATTTAGAATACTTGGGGATCGGATCAATGCCTTGGGTTCTTTGTCACAGAGATATAAACAAACAATATAATAAAGACAGATGTAAAGATATAAACAAACAATAAACAACTACATATAAAGTGCTCTTGACAGCATCAAAAGATTTATGCCATAGTCTGGTCCTGCAGAAACATTGTGATATGTGAGGAATGTGCACAGAATGATTCACAGTCCTCAGGAGAGATGGAATAAAGCTTGTACGCAGCTGTAATTGACTGATACATAGGCTTTTATCTTCACATGATATATACAACTGCAAAGAGACATTGACAAAGAGTGTTTGGTGTCTCCAGACAAACTCCTTGGAGATTTAAGCTGTAATGAACTCGGTAGCACAAAGCAAACTTGATATACAGACAGAGAAACTCTTGTGTATTTTAGCCAATATTATTGGCATGACTTGTTTAAAATCACAGCATTTAGCTGTGACTTAATTTTGTTGAGCTTTTTGCTTTTTACATTTGAATGTAGGGAGTTGTTGTTTCCGACTGATGGGTACTTTAGATAAAGGAGTATGCTGACTGAAATAGTCACCCATTGGCGTGAGTGAGACTGTCTTTATGTTGTCTGGACCTGTATCCATCTACTCCCTGTCTGCTTACCAGCTTAAAGATTTTAACTTTTAAGTCATATGTGATGTTAATTTGTGTTTGATTCTTGTCAGGGTTGATAGGCCTCTGGAACAGACCAATGACTTTATACCAGACTAATGAAATAATTTATTTGGTCTTAAATAAGAGAAGCAGAGTTACTATGCACCAGTTAGAGGTGAATGAAATTGTGAGATTAATCCTATTAATGCCATTCCCACCGAGCAGACATTTCCAAAAGACATAAATTCAACATCTCTGTCGGATGATTTTCTAATAATAGGTCAGCATGAAAGTTTTTATTATTAAAATTTTTAGACATCTTTGCAACAGTCAATACCACTCCAGGTGACATTCTTACAGGGTTCAGAATGAAAGTTTTATAATGTCATTTTAGACATCTTCTCAACTTCAATTACAGATGTTTTAAGGACAACTTCTTGTTGTAAAATGTTTTTTTATGATGGCATGATTTTACTTCATGGTAGGTATAGTTCACCTGGTATAGTGCGTGCTCCACGTGCTGAGGTTGAGCTGGATGTTTACCTCTGCCCTGTAGCTTTTTCTGCATGGTGTAAAATTGGGCTGTCATAAAAACTTAAAACAAAAGGATTTTACAGTTTACACTTCACTGCAGTGATCAGGATTGTCACCTGCTTTTTTCTTGTACATCAATTGTAAATACGTATAGTGTTTCTATTAGCTTGCTCAAGACAGCTCATGTGGCCCTCTGCTCAACAGCACGTCGATCCTCCTGAGGTTCTTAATGTGAAGCAGTTAGCACGGCTGCTGGCTGCTGGACACTGTCATAAGGAAACAATCTATTGTGTGGTCACCCTGAGAGAGAGAGAGAGAGATGGCGGTGATGGGAGACAGAGAAGAGCAGTGAGAGAGAGAGAGTTGGAGGGATAGATAGATAGATAGATAGATAGATAGATAGATCATTAAGTATGATCTGGGGTTAAGTGAGAGGCACCTTATGGCTGTGTTTAAATCATAGATAACGAGCTATAGTCAACATAACAGCACTACGGATGCACGTTGAGCGGATTGATGTCCAATTTGATGGGGAGAGGAAGTGCTGAGACCTGAGTGTGTGTGTGACTGTGTGAGAAAGAGTGAGCGTGTTTGCACAACACACATATGTCGGGGGATGGAAATGGCTAATATTAAAGCAACTTATCTTGCTCTTCCCTCTGGGTGGAGAGGAAAAGGGAAGTGAAAGGGGGAGCTGAGGAGGGAGGAGGGTGAGATAATTTGCAGTTGGATTTGTTTTTAATCCCCCCCCCCCAACAATCTCAGTCAATTACACAAGTCCTATAATTCAATAGAGTGAAACAAGGAAGTTGCCAGGGAATTCTAACTTAATTTAAGAACATTTATCCAAACAAATTAGACAAGGTGCGACATTAGAAAAGAATATGGCAGTGCAGAAATGAGCGCTATGCAGTCCATCAGCAGGCTCTTGTGTACAGATTCAAAAGGGGGAAGGCAGTAAGAGCAGCAAAAACCGGTGATGGATAGTGATGGCAGACAAACTATAATGTGACTAATATCTCCAGGGTGGGCTGTGTATTGTGCAACAGCAGCAGCCGTAGCAGGTCTGCAGCCACCGGGCCCCACCGGGCACCACCGGACACCACCGGACACCACCGGGCCCCACAGGGCCCCACTGAACCTTGCAGAGCCCAGCAGAGCTCCACTGATCGTTAATGTTTTATTTTGTCTTTGAAACTGCCATGCTCTTTTTTTCATCACCATCACTGTCAATGAAGCATTATTCATTGTCGAGCTAAGCCCTCTCACTCGAGCAGCTATTTCCGCTAACCTAGCAATGAACTCCTAAATCACTACAGACCAGGATTTGAATATTTCACCACATAATTGGAGTTTTAACCTAATCTAGGGGTGCGTCAGCGCCTCTTGTATTTCTGATGAGGAGGATTCAAAAGGCACATCAGGATCCAATTGCTTGTGATAATAAGGAACCTCTCACAGTCTTTGAGCAAGCATAATTACTTTGTATTATTTTGTCCTCTTCCTTTTCAGCTATGGATTTAGCCTCAATGCAGACTATTTATTTTGTCAAATCAAGAAGTCCCTCACAGGAGAGAGAATGTGATGAGGGTGGAGTACAGCAGGGTTTCAGCGATTTACAGTTTTGTATTCAGATTGCAAGGGGTAAAATAAAGAGTTATGGAGATGCAAGCTCACTACACAGTGAAACTACAGCAGCAGCAGCACTGTGTGCAGCGTACAGCGCTATATGCCAATTTTCTCCATTTTCACATCTCTCACCCATCTCAGCTCCAAAATTTATAGTCAACGACTGAATGATTTTCTTCACTGCAACAAGAGAGCCATTAGGGCTGCCTAGCGCTTTTGTTTATCTTGGTATACAACAGTGTTTTACATGATTGACAGGTGTCATGAGATTTTCAAAACTAGCACCATCAAATCATTAAACATTGTACTCCGCCTTCCTGCTTACCAACACTCTCCACTGAAATGTTTGTGAAGCGCCAATGTCAATCACTACACACTCTCGCTGACTGTAATCTATATGTACGTCACCTTAAAAACACATTGGAAGCTGTCAGCTACCTGCACAATGCTGCCATGCCTACGTGTCAATCAAATTGCCGCTATCTCTGCTTGCCATCCACCCATTAGCTGTCCTGCAGCTTCAACCACTTTCCTGTCAAAGCTTTCACAAAACTCAGTCAAACAAGGGTTTGCAGCTCTTTGCAGGTTTGCTCACATACTAGCTTTCACATTTGTATGACCTCCAATTCTTGCACAGAGTCATGACAAGTGCAGAACTCCTCCCATGGGGCAAGGTTTTGTCAGGCAGATGAGAGGAATATACTGTCCTTTACAGGGTTGGCCACTTTGGGATTGGACAAGCAAGGGCCTGATGTGTCTAAATGACAAGTTTCTTCTCCAAGGTCTTGCATGAATTAGCATCCCCTCGCTATGTGGCCTTTCACGGGTTGTTAGTTTAGTGCAAGGCCCCATGTTTGAGGGTTTGGTGGTTTGAGGGATAGAGGGTTTGAGGGAGGTTCGGGGATGGCGCAGAACTCAACCTTGACATCTACTGTGAGATGACAAGAGGAATAAAGCCATTACAAACCCTGACATCAATTCTCAACACCCAGCTTAGTACTGTTGTGTGTTGAATTCCTGAAGCAGATAATGATGCCGGCTGGATTAGCTGTATTTATTCCACTCTTCGGAAATGTCAAAAAACATTAGGTGTCTGCTTGACTGATAGGCAGCTGTCTGGCTGATGAGGGTTTCATGTCAGCAGCTGCAATCTCTCTCTTACTTCCCTTCTTGCTGTTGCAACATATAAACACCAAGGTAAAAAAACCTACTACCATCTCAGATCCATCTCACCAGAGGAAGCTGGAAGTCATGATGTGTTAGCTGCACAGCCCTATTATGACACAGGCCTTTTAATGTCTTTCCATCACAGTTAGTGTCCAATCGATAGCTATTGAGAGAAGATGAAGAGGAAGTGTCGGCAAGAAGGCAAGTCAGCGGTGTACATCTGAACTCTCTCTCTGGCTGCATTTGAGGGGGATTTAAATTTAGTACAGTGCACTCAATAGTTAATTTGCAAGATCCGATCAAAGGAGTATATGGCGCTATCGGCATAACAGGGTCACAGAGTCAAAGACACATTGTAGCTCTTTTGTATTTTTGACAGAAAAAGAAAGGCAACCAAATGTGGCACACCTAAAATAGGGTGACCACATTTAGGTGATAAGATTCCTTTAATGAGCATCACAATTATTTTGTTACTGTATATGAGGTGCTCCATTTATATTGGAAATGGGGGGGTGTTTTTGTTCTCATGAGTTGCTCCAGGGAATGGTTAGGGAGCGCAACTGCTGCCTGGCCCTCTGCAATATGGAAGAGAAACAAGATGCGTCTGTGTCCTCATTCCTCTGCATCACCTGCTTTATACAGGTCAGTAAATGGTTAATGCACCGTGAGATTACGTTCTGTTGATAGATATTATTATTATTATGTCAGTAATATTATTAGCGTGAGTGTTTGTGTAAAGTTTGTAATCCGTTTAAATTAGTTATTTATGTTTAAACAACATAAACGGGCGAAAAGTTTCCCGCGCTAGCGCCATTTTGTGCCGAGCACGACTGCACTCAAACTAGCTAAAGTGGGAATAGCTGACACTAAAACTCCGGTAAAGGATGTATTTCCAGCTAGTCATGAGTGGTGTGTGTTTATTATAAATATGTACATTTGTTAAAATCTAAATATCTATGGTTATCAAGTTATTTTGTCTTTGTTAATAAGCCTGTAACACCAGCACTTTGAATACACATCTCAGTGTTCTTTCACAGAAGCAAGGTATGTCGTCTGCTGTATTTGAAGGTGTTTTGTACACAGTAAAACTGCACTATATAAAATGGTGTTTTAAACCAGTTAATACTGTGAAATGGACCAAGAGAATGTAATGTATTTACAGAAATTGTTTATTGATATAAATTAAAATATGTGTTGATTAGGAAAGAGAAGATAAGAGAAAACGTATGTTATTGAGACTGAAGTACTGATGTAAGTGAGATAAAGGTTGAATTGGGAGGATGTGAAATTGGACTACATAAAACTGAGATGAGGTTATGATTATTCATTGTGCTTTTGTGACTGTCATGATACATGATGTTAAATAAATCAGACACAGAGAGGCAATCTGGAAGAGAAACTGAAGATGCGTCTGTTTCCTCATTCCTCTGCTTCACCTGCTTTATACAGGCAATATATTTGTTATTGTGGTCTCCCATCCCTGGGACCCGTAACACTAACACTTTTTATTGATCTACTTTATAGAAGTACACCTGCACCATAGGACAGTCAACTCACCGTGGTGTATTTGCCAAGCTGGCAAAGGGAGGGAAAGGTTTCTTGATGGGCCTTACGGATCTTTTCAATGATGGTCTCCAGTTCTGCTGACAACTCGTAGCTCTCCACCAGGTCCGGCTTTGGGCTCTCCTTCTTCTTCTTATTCCGGTCATTTCGAACAGCTGAAGGAGACCAGGGGATTAGGATTAGTGTCAACAAATAGCTTCAAATAGATTTCTTGACCATCCAGGAAAATTTGGATGGTGATGGAGTGAAAACACAAATAAAAGAAGCTTAAGAAACAAAAATACATTGCTGCTTGTAGGCATTTTGCTGCTTACTTTTAAGAGATGCAGCAAGTTGTTATGTTCTAAATAGATACCTTTAATAAAGGCAAAAAGTTTGTAGCTACAGTCAGCTTAATCAGTCTCTGACAGCTTACTGCCACTGGCAATGTCTTAAGAAGGGAGAAAAGAAGTGTCTGTGAAAACTCAAGTGCGTCACAAATGGATTATGTGATTTGTGGCCAGGTTCAAATAATTACCTTGATCAGTTTCCTCTTAGTGCTATTGTGTTACAGTATTTTTTTTAGGTGGCTGACATAGGTCTATAGTGGGGTTTTTTTATTTTAAGAATTAGGTGGACAGAAACAAAATAAAATCTGGGGGAAAATACTCTATTTAAAGTTACTTCATAATCTTACTTAATGATACTTATACTTTAACCCATTTTGTTTTGTAAAAGTTTTTATTTTATTTAACTGGCCTTTTCCGCCTTAACTTATTATTCTGGAGTAAATATTGATTGCACAGAAGCAAAACTGACAAGATTTTATTTTTTCATGACCGACTAAAAACTCTTAGATGCATCAGAGTTTGTTGCCTGAGATGGAAGTACAGACTCTGCATACACACCGCGCCAATCACAATCATTCTTGACCAATTTATCAAATAAATCAGGGCTTACTTTTCTTTTTTGATAACATGCACTACCCTACAAATTCACCCTAATCATTCTTCAGTTTCTAAATGACCAGTTCAAGTTATCTGATGAAAATTCCTTTACTTGGTTTCCTGTGCATCTATCACAAACAACCATAATATCACAGTCAGTTTTTTCTAGAAGAATAACACCGTCCATCTCACTTTCACGACCTTTGCATTGCAAAAAAAAAAAAACCCCAGCTGATAGAGGAATCGAAGAAGGTGAAGAGGGAGAGTTATTGAAACCGAAGTAAACAAGAGTGAATGGATGGGCATTCGCTCAAAGGACAGACCTCCAGTGTTGTGTCAAATTCTGTTCCCCCTTTGAATCAGGACTCGGCTAAGATGGCTTAAAACGGCTTAAAACTGGCATTCTCTCCACTCTCCTTCTTTCAATCATTAAAAAAAACATTTTCAAACTTTATTTGGAACAATAAACGACCAAGAATCAGACTTTCCTTACTATATTTGCCATACGACAGAGGTGGTTTGAAATTACCAAATTTCTTATGGTATTTCTGGGCAGCTCAGATCAGAGCAAGCATTTTTTACTTTATTAAGGATCCCCCAGTATGGGTAACAATTGAATCTCACTCGATTTCAATCCCTTTAAAATTGTATATACACTCAGCAGAGAAGAAAAAAATAATTAAACAGACAAAAAACCCCTTTCTGAAGAACACAATAACAATTTGGCATAATGTTTTAGCATATATTGAGGACACACAACAACTATCGCAATTTTCACCTATTTTTGGGAATGATCACTTCCAACCAGGCAGAGCAGATCCAGGTTTTAAACTCTGGTCCACTAAAGGTATATCTAAAGTGGCTGACCTTTACAATGGAAATACATTTATGTCATTTGAAGAACTTAAAACTAAATATGATATCCCCACAAAGCACTTTTTCAAATATCTCCAGTTACGAAGTTTCATTATGTCTACACAGGGTAATAGTTTGGAGCTACCTCCTTTATCTACACTTGAAGACATAATTTTAAAACATCCTGAACATAGGGGGCAGGTGACCATATAATATAATCTACTTGTCAGCAAGTGCAAAGAATCTTCAAATAATATCCTACAGGCCTGGAGGATAGATTTAACAGTGAATATAACGGAAGAGGAATGGACAGAGGCTTCGCTCCTTAGTCCAAACCCAAAGTGTAAACACACACTCCAAATTGCTACAATACAAGTGGTTAAGTAGACAGTATATTACTCCGGCTGGATTACACCACTTTAATTCCAGTATTCCTGATTCATGTATTAAATGTAATCATCAGAAGGGGTCACTGATCCATTGTATGTGGGAATGCCCTCAGATTATTGTTTTTTGGGGAAAGGTTTTAGATCTAATCAGTCGCATTATTGGTAAAGAGGTACCCTGTAGCCCTAAAATATGCATTCTAAATATTTACCCCGATGATTTTGTTATTTCAAACAATGTAAGGTCTCTGCTAAATATTTGTTTGCTTGAAGCCAAAAGGTGTACTGCCCGCTCATGGAAGAATCAATCGATCAGTGGAATTTCTCAATGGTTGAAGGGAATGTCCTTGAACTTTGCTCTTGAAAAGATAAGTTATTTCGCTAAAAGCAAACTGGATAAGTTTTGGGAATTATTTTTTTTACAATTATCTGGAACAGAATGAGATACAAATTGATGCTTGGACTAACGCACTGAATTGAGTGCAAATGGCTGTTTTTGTTTTGTTTCTTTGTTTTTTTCTTCTACTCTCTTTTTCTTTTCTTTTATATTTGCTCGTGTGTGTATGTATGTATATGTATATGTTTCTACCTTGTTTGCTTATGCATTTGCCTTGTATTAAAATACAATAAAGAAATGTTTAAAAAAAAAAAATAAAATTCTCTCTACTAGATCAGTATTTAAGAACACCTGGCTACGTATTGATATAACCTAGTGTCTTACCTCCTTTTCATAGAACTGAGATCAGTGTTTCCGAGTCAAGTTGGGATTCTAATGGTTGTTTTTTGCTTGGCTAGCTGTAGCCATGCCCAGTTTGTTGTGCTTGTTGTATGTGAAAAGCACCCTGAGAGACTCGAGTCCACAGGGTCCTTTGCTTCATTAGGTGCACATCTTGCTGTCACAGGAGGTGACTCAAACAAATCATTGAGGTTTATTACTCATAACACAGCATGATCATCCCAACATCAAAAGTTTCTGATCAGCTGCACACGAACCTTTAAAATAACATGAATTGTGCTGGAGAGAAACAGCTGGGCCCTTTATTCAGCACTGAGGCACCTAAGGGACCATCATTGGCTGACGGCAGTCACAACCTCTGTCCTAGTTTGCCATTAAAAGGTGCTCCCTCCTTTAAAAAGCTGAAACATTGTTATATTAGGCTAAAGACAGGGCTGCTTTATGAACTCATACAAAGCAACTATGTCTTAACAGCATTTAAAGCGAAACTCTCGCCAAAAAGCAACCAAGGCTTTATTTGGGATTGAATATGAGTCAGATCTTCATGTAAATGCATAATTACGACGAAAGAGGAACTTTTAAGATTTACCGTAGTCTCGGTTTTGGGCACGTTCATTTTGAACGGGAGTGCTCGGGGCATGACACGCTAGCATCAAAATCGCTATTTTTAAAACACTAAGAAGGCTCGACACAACATGAAACTTTGCTCGTAGCATCATCAGGGTCTCTACTCATGAACACGAGCATTGAGAACATTGTTTGTGTACACATAGTTTATGACAAAGAAGGTTTTTGAACTACTCACTTTAGCTGCTGCATCTCCTGCGCGTTGCCGGCATGCCAGGCAAAAAGTGTCAATCCCTGAGTGCGACCTGACAGGCACGCTTGAGGAGCGGTTCACCATTACTCTCCTGCTAGCCTGTCATGCCCCTACCTCTCCCATTCAAAATGAACGTGTTCAAAACCGAGTAAACCGTAATTATTGCAAATTTTTACATATTCATATCATCGCCCATAGCCCATGTGTGATGATATGAATATTGATAAATGTATAATTGAACTTGTTAAAATTTACATTTTGGTGTTATTTCATTTAAAAAAAAATATCATGACACAATGAATGCATTCATCACTCAGTTGGGTATTTAGATGAGAGATTATAGAGTTTAAAATCTAGCGGTTACAATGACTGCTTAAGGTCGTTCTAGTAGTTTTGGAGTTCCGGCCCTTCTAGCTAGCTTCACTTTCGTGGTCAGAAGAAGGGGGGCTTTTTGACCTACTCACACCACATCTTCGTCTCCTCCACCAACTCTACTGGGCTGTCTGCACTATCGGACTCAGGAACAGCGGACAGCGGATTGTAACTCCTCAGGCTCTGAGTCTGCAACGACTTGTTCCTCAACATTAACGTTATTATTTGTATCAAACGGTGGTGGCACGGTAAAAAACAAAACAAAACAAAAAACGTGTTAACTTTTGTAGTGTGGCGTTATTCTTTTTAGTTTCTTCCTGCTTTTCCCTTTTTTTAAACCCGCTTGGCTCATTTTACCAGAACCCGGACTGCACGCCTCTTTCGTAAACAAACCACAGCACTTCACTTCCTGGTTGCTGTCTTACGTCTTTTCGCGGTCATGATGACTCATGGAATAGTCCATTACAGTACGAAAGGGGAGGGGAGGCAGATAATATGATTTGGGCATTCTGATGTTTTTTTGTTGCATTTTTGTAGTTTTTTCTTTATTTTCTGTTTAGAAGTACACAATTATTATTTACAAAGACAATGGTGGGGGCCTACTGGCCGGAGGCTCTGGGCCCTTGCTTGTTGGGGAGGGGACAGCTGGTTGGGGGCCCCTGCAGGTTTGGGGGCCCAAGGCAATTGCCTACCTTTGCCTTAATGGTAAAACCGCGCCTGAGCATACCTGCATCCAGCAGGGTCAGCTTCCCTCACATTTTATTGCACTTGGCAAAGAAGACTCCGGCTAAATACACGTCTTAAAGGAGAGAAAGTCATTCTCTAACGATAAGTAGGGACCAAAAGGCGCAACAGTCCTGTTTTTGATCATTTTCGGAGGAGCGGAGGAGACGGCGAAGGACGCCACCGACATAGCGGCGTTCTTCAAGACTGTTCCACTGATGGCCCCGTCCGCGGAGGTTGCCGAGCTGAAAACTGAGATGCGATCCATTGAGCGGCTCATCGAGGATCTCTTGCAGTGACAGACGGAGCTGTGTTTCTGGCTAACATGTCACGAGCCACCGGGCAGTAGTGATGTGCGAGTCATGAACGAATCGTTCAAAACTCGAGATTTGTTTTACTGACTCGGGAGTTACGAGTCATTATCTCCATTAACTTGTTGACTCACCGCTGCTACCGCCAGCTAACAGCAAAGAGGAGACATGCCACACAACCGTTATTCTAACTGCACTTGCGTAAATGTATCAAGCTAATTGCTGTATTAGTTCCGTGGCTGAAGCAACAGCTCTGGTCATTATTTCAACTCAACTCCCCTGAGCTGAGCTGTATCACAGGCTGATACAGAAAAAGAACGATTGACTGACCAAGTAGCTCGAGCTCACAGCTCACTCGCTCTCCCTCCAGCTCGCAGAGCCCCTCCCTTACCCTAGAAACTTGCCAACTCGCTGCTCCGCGCTGTTCAGGACACAGTGGCTCAAGGGCGTAGAATTGGGTGGGGACGCTAGGGACACGTCCCTACCAATATTCAGCCGCTACTGTGTAGTCACTATCAATACAACCGCTGTCCGTAGTGTTTAGTCAATGATTATGGCACACAAAGGGTTAAATGTCTGTCTCTGCTAGAAGTCCCGCCTCTAACCTAAATATCGCTCCCTGATCGGCTGCCGGTTTCTCGCTAACTTGCATGTGATTGGCTGTCCCCGCTGTCACTCCTCCTGCTTGTAAAACCTACACGCAACCTGCTAGTTGGACCGGACGAGAGGCAGTGCATGTTATCTGCAACTGCGAGTGTAAGTTGTCAACATGTTCAGCATTTGTTCTTCCTGGGTCACGTCAGCTAGACGGATTTTAATATCAGTGGTGTCATTTACATTTGTGTTTGTGTCTGTTCGCGTGCGTACGTGTGTGCTGTATAGGATTTGAAGGATGTCAAAGAAAAGAAAACTGGATGTAAGAGACTTCTTTAGGAGCCAAAGTGTAAGTTACTTCAAGGGTGCATAGATTGAGGCTCAACATTACAGATACTGAATAAAAGAGAATATTTAATGCCAAAGAGATACACTTTTTAAAAGCTATTTTTAATTCTTATTTTCATGTATTTGTGTAGAAGTGAGCAACGGTTTAAAAAC
>CAEMYA010001084.1:147239-163248 GCA_903131615.1 Diplodus sargus
TATGTGTTTACAGTAGTTGCTATACAGATGATGTTAATTGACAGTATGATGCACAGTTGCACTACAGCCCTATAGCCCTGCACTAAAGAGTAAAGATGAGAACTCTTCGAAGTTGCCTCCTTGTCTGTCATTAGTTGCTTTAACCTGTAACATCTGCATGACGTGAAATTATGATTGCTAATGTAAAAAAACGTCAACTTTCAGGAGTGCTGCCTTGGAGCCCTTTTGTGTCCCCACCAATCTCAAAATCAAACCTACTCCCTTGCTCGAGTCAGTAAAAGGAGTTGAGTATCCCATCACTACCGGGCAGCCAGCGGCCTTTGGCCTCCGTTGCAGCAACTAGGTCTACTCCTGCTGACGTCCCTGGCCTTACTTCAAAAAAGACAAAGAAAAAGACTCTCTCTTCCCCTCTATGACCCATTTGGCATCGGCGTTGATGACATCCCACTCTCTAGCTTTTTCTCTCCGCTGGCTGAGCTTCCTCAGGAGCCTATCCTCTCCCCCATTCCACCTCCTGCTCGCGGAGTGGACCGTGTACTCTCTGCCACCAGAAAGCGCTCCACACCTGCCAGCTCCACCTCGTCCACGGGCTCACCATCCCCTGCTTCAGGCCCCCCTGGGTGCAAACGTCCTGGTTTGTCACTCTTGCACGGGGCGCCGCCAGGGATTTTGGGCCCCATGAAAAGAAATCTAATTGGGCCCTTGTTTAGGCCGGCGAAATTTGTTATGCCATTTAATATGAAACTATGCATTTTAATGATCATTTTTTACTTTAATTCCCATATTTGTGAAAAGAACAAAATAACAGTTACTTGGTTGCTGCTCACTGTCTCCCTTTTAGTCCCGCATGCAGGTCTAATTTATCGCCACAACTGAAGACTGACAGGTGGTGGCAGTGGATTTGGGGTGAAAAAATACATATATGAGGCTATATGTTGTTGTGATTTAATCTTCTGTTTTCCAGAAAATATAAACATTTCTCTGCTTGTACTGAGAGTTGTGTTGAGTCACACAGTCTGCATGCAACAGAAATGTTCTCCTCTGTTCCTACTGCAAAGCAGGGGGGTGAGAGTCCCAAACTACTGACCAAACATTCTATTTTAGTGATAGCTGAATTTGAACTATATCACATATACACTGCTCTTTTTTTATTTATTTCAGAACTGTTTTTAATACATGAAAATCATTCTGATATAAATATGGATTATAGGCTATTTTTATTTTATAGGGGACTGACAGACAGCTGCTTCAACACAACCACCTATCTCAGCATCTCCCCCCACGCAAGCGTCATTTCAGGTACTCAGCTCACCTGCACTCAGTTAGCTCGTTAACGGTCGACCATAAACTCAGATCAAGGCTGTCAGTTTACAAAGGCAACCCTGAAACTGAGCGACCTGAGATTTTAATTTTTGGAGATTCTGTCATTTCTTGATGCAGTTACATACTGTCTATCAGGAGGCAAGGCAGCTGATTGTATTTAACTAATTCCTGCTCTCCTTGATGTCAATCCTTCCATCCACACTGTGATAGTGCATGCTGGCACCAATGACGTCATGTCCAGGCAATCCATGATGCTGCATTATGAACTTGGGTCTCTGGCCTCCACAGTTGAAAGCCTGGGGAGGAGGTGTGTCCTGTCTGGTCCCACTCCCACTATGACCAAGCCGCCTTTTTAGCCTGCAACCTGTGGATGCAAAATTTTACTACTGCCACCGGACTTGGTTTTATTAGTCATTTTGACTCCTTCTGGACCAAGTGGGACCTTTTTAAACAGGATGGGTTGCATCCAAACCGGAAAGGAACAGAAATATTGACTTGGAATTGTATTAATTTAATTGCTTTTAGCCTTAATTGATGGTTTCCCCAGCAAGACCCTGCCCAGCATCCTCGCTCTGTTTTGCTTAGCCCTGTCTCATGCCTCGTTTACACCAAGGGAATATGCAGATATTTCCTTGCGGTTTGGCCTCTCATTTACACGAAAACCCCATTTTTATCACAGAAATCGTTTATTTCTGAAAACTCCAGCCAAAGTGGAGATTTCTGATAACTGGGAGAAACAGGGTTTTAGGTTCTCAAACGCCACATTATGTGCCAGAAAATGCTTAACGTCATGTGAGCGCCTTTTGTTTACAGTTTTGGCATAGTTATAATGGCGCTCGACGGCGTTTTTATGCGGGTTGATGTAAATGACAACTTTTTTGAAAACGATGTTGTGTGCATGATATTATTGAAAACGGAGGGGGGGAAATATTGGTTTCTCTAAATACCCGGCTATGTGTAAATGTAGCCTCATACAGTGCGGGTCCTGCTGGTGCTGGCTTTGTTTCTGTTCCCTCCAAGAATTCATTAGGATCATTCTGCTAGGATCACTGAAAGGCAGTCTGCATTACAATAATCTACTCACAGTCCACACAGAGTCAATCTACTCACAGTTATAACCACGTCTTCAATCCCTGTCAACATTGCTGCCTCACCTCATGCCTCTTTGGCTGGTCCTGTCCTATCTCCATCTCACAACTCAATAGCGTTTCAAATCAAATCAAATCAAATCAACCTTTATTTATATGGCGCTTTTCATACAGAAAAGTATCGCAAAGTGCCTTACAGAGATGTTGTTCAATATCAGATCACTGACAAATAAATCCTTTTATCTGCAATGATTTCATTGTATCAAATCAGTTAGACTTCCTGATGCTTACTGAGACTAGGTTAAGTCCAGGTGACTGTGTTGTGCTAAATGAAGCCTGTCTTCCCGGTTTTAATTGTTTTCAGCAGCCCAGGATTTCGAGTCGTGGAGGTGGACTTGCTGTGGTTCACAGAGAGAATTTTAAATGTTCCCTGTACTCACTCGGACATTTCTCCTCATTTGAATCACTTGGTTTTATTTTTTATTATTATTTTAAAAGAAGCCATGTCCTCCTATTTCTCTATTATCATTTCAGCAAACCTTCATAACCCCAGAATTCTTTTCAAAACCATTGAATCTGTTATCAACCCTCCCCCTAGCCAACAGACTGCAGCCACCCCAATGATCTGTTAACAAATAAATAAATGAAATAAAACTCATGACAGATTGGTCATGCCACCGGTGACCCTGCTTCTCCACACTGCAACCCCCCTGCCTTGCTCAGTAACTTTCAGCACCTTTCATTGTGCACTTTAAAGGACATAATGGCCAAATTAAAGCCTTCATCAAGTCCTTTAGATTTTATGCCTGCAAGATTTCTCAAAGAGGTTTTTAACAGTGTTGGTCCCACAATTTTATCGATTGTAAATAGCTCTCTGTCCACTGGCTGTGTTCCCTCCTGCCTGAAGCATGCAGTAGTGCACCCAATCCTTAAGAAACCAAGCCTGGACCCGACTGATTTAAAACATTTTAGACCTATTTCTAAATTACCATTTTTATCAAAAGTTTTAGAGAAGACTGTTTACTTAGAGTTGATTTCTTTTATGAATTCTTATGATATCTTTGAAAAATTTCAATCAGGTTTCTGTGCACGTCACAGCTGACGTTTTACCTTTTACTAACAGCTGATTCTGGTGATTGTTCAATTTGAATTCTTCTGTACTTGAGCTCTGCATTTGACACTGTGGATCACTCGATCCTATTGGATCGCCTTGAGAAGTGGGTCGGCATCAGGGATACTACCCTAAAATGGTTTAAATCTTACTTATCAGACAGGTCTTTCTCAGTAGCTATGGGCAATGCCTCCTCATCAGTGGGCCCTTTGACCTGAGGTGTTCCCCAAGGAACTCTGTATATACACTGCCTGGCCAAAAAAACAAGCCGCCATCTAAAAAAAAAAGGTCACACACTCTAATATTTCGTTGGACCGCCTTTAGCTTTGATTATGGCACGCATTCGCTGTGGCATTGTTTTGATAAGCTTCTGCAATGTCACAAGATTTATTTTCATCCAGTGTTGCATTCATTTTTCACCAAGATCTTGTATTGATGAGATGAGAGTCGGACCTCTGCGCAAAGCCTTCTCCAGCTCATCCCAAAGATTCTCAATGGGGTTAAGGTCTGGACTCTGTGGTGGCCAATCCATTGTGAAAATGATGTCTCTTGCTAACTCAACCACTCTTTCACAATTTGAGCCCGATGAATCGTGGCATTGTCATCTTGGAATATGCCCGTGCCATCAGGGAAGAAAAAATCCATTGATGGAATAACCTGGGCTTTCAGTACATTCAGGTAGTCAGCTGACCTCATTCTTTGGGCAGATAATGTTGCTGAACCTAGACCTGACCAACTGCAGCAACCCCAGATCATAGCACTGCCCCCAGAGGCTTGTACAGTAGGCACAAGGCATGATGGGTGCATCACTTCTCTCTTACCTCTCTTCTTACCCTGATGCGCCCATCACTCTGTAACAGGGTAAATCTGGACTCATCAGACCACATGACCTTCTTCCATTGCTCCAGAGTCCAATCCTTATGCTCCCTAGCAAATTGAAGCCTTTTTTTCCGATTAGCCTGACTGATTAGTGGTTTTCTTAAGGCTACACAGCTGTTCATTCCCAATCCATTGAGTTCCCTTCACATTGTGCGTGTGGAAATGCTCTTGCTTTCACTATTAAACATAGCCCTGAGTTCTACTACTGTTTTTCTACGATTTGATTTCACCAAACATTTAAGTGATTGATAAGGATTTTTTTACGACCACATTTCTTCCTTGAAGACAATGGTTCCCCACTATCCTTCCAGTTTTTAATAATCTGTAATTTTAGTAATTTCTGCAATCTCCTTAGATGTTTTCTCTGCTCGATGCATGCCAATGATTCAACCCTTCTCAAACAGACACGGGATGTGTCCCATGACCACGGGATGTGTCTTTTGACATGGTTGTTTAAGAAGTGAAAAGCTACTCATTGCATCAGTTGGGGTTAAATAACTTGCTGCCAGCTGAAAGATAATCGCTCATGCAGTAATTATCCAATAGGAGGCTCTTACCTATTTTCTTTATTTAAATCCAGGTGGTGACTTTTTTTTGGCCAGGCAGTGTACATGATACCACTGGGACATACCATAAACAAAAACAAAATCCAGAACCATTTTTATGCAGATGAAACACAAATTTGTGTCTCATTAAAAACTGGTGAAGGTGGAAATTTTATTCATCTTTTATCCGATAGATATAGATATAAAGCAGATATAAAGTGCTGGATGTCCCAAAACCTTCTCCAGTTAAACGAAAACAAATTCTTCAGTCCCCCAAAGTCCAGAAACCTGGGTGTGATATTTGACAGCAACCTTTCTTTTGAAAAACAAATAACAAACGTTGTTCAGTCATGTTTCTATCAGTTAAGGAGCATCTCAAAGAACAGGTCTTTTCTCTCGCCGCCTGATCTTGAGAAGGTCATCCATGCCTTTATTTCTTCTCGGCTAGATTATTGTAACGCATTGTGTTCAGGGCTGGGCAAAAAAGCCATCTCACGCCTTCAGCTGGTACAAAACACAGCTGCCCGGCTTTTAACAAATACTAGAAGACAAGATCATATCAGCCCTGTTTTCGCCTCACTTCACTGGTAACTAGTCAGTTTTAGAATTGATTTTAAGATTTTATTGATCACTTTTAAAACACTTTATGGTTCAGCCCCCAGCTACATTGCTGAAATGCTACTCCCCTATGAGCCAGGGCGCAGCCTCAAATCCTCAGGCAGGGTTCTGCTGGAAGTTCCTGAGTCCCTGCTCAGGCCCAAGGTGGCCGGGATTTTGCAGTCAAGGCCCCTCAGCTCTGGAACTCCCTGCCCGAGAGCCTGAGACTTGCAGAATCAGTCACATCTTTTAAATCACTTCTCAATTTTTTTTTTCAAAAAAGCATTTTTACTAATTTAACCACACTGCTTTATTTTCAACATGTCTTATTCGTTTATTATTGTTGCTGTTGTTTTTATCTTATATTATCATTGGATATTTCATTCCCGGTAAGGGAACCTACAAGGTCCCTAATGTTTTTCGAATTGTTATTATTAGGGCCTGAGCAGGGAACCTGCAAGGTCCCTATTGTTTTTCTAATGATTAGTGCCCGAACAGGTCTCGACCTGCGAGGTCCCTATTGTTTTTGTAGTGACGATTTTTTGTTCCAAATGATAGCATTTTTCACTGCCTGAACATACCCCAAAACTCACCAAACTTGAAATATACGTCACACATGCTAAAAAATTTCATAATCCATTGTCGACCTCAATTTCCACCACTAGGTGGCGCTATAATCAAGGAAAGTGTGTTTTGGCTTATAACTCACATATACTAAACCACACACACACACACAGACATACATCTCTTGCTTTTATAAAGAGATGGCCTACTTTCAAGCTTTCTCCACCAGAGGGCAGCGCTGCCTTGCTAATGGATTCAAACCTCTGTTTAAGAGTCTGTAGGTTAACACTGTATAGTCCTCTCATTATTTGTTCTTTATGTAGATTGCAGGGAGTTCTTCTGACTTCAGCGTACATTATTTAATACCGGCAGGAGCAGGCCAGTCAAATTATAAAGGAACAACTTCCTCATTCCGATCTGGACAAAATGCACATGTTTGAAAAGAGTCCAGCCCTGAACACAGAGGCCAATATACAGTCATAGTCAAAGTGCCACATGTTGGACATAGTAAATTACATTGAATCCCTTCCTGCACTGTCTGAAACACAGACAGTTACGAGATGCGTACACAATAATCAGCTGATGGGGCCGGGTACGCGGCACGCTCGGACTGCAGAATGCCCTGACGTGCGTGGACTGCGAGGGCCCATTCATTGCTGCTTACAGCTTTAATTAGGGGGCCAAGCCCGAGGGGCCGAGGTTTCCTAGGACCAGCGGTGCTAGGAACCCTATTGTAATTGCAAAGATTTTTATTTTTATTTTTCTCCGGCGAAAAGTGGTGCTGCAGGCTAAACCGTGCAAGGGAGGGCGGTGCAATTTGGAGGGTTGGTCCAGACTCCTGGGAATATCTAAGACACAAAAAACTACATATATCCGCCTACAGGGGGCGCTATAACAGAGGAAAATACGTTTTTGCCTATAACTCCCACACCGTGGGCCTGTTCTGCGAAGGGGGCTCAACATAGCCAGGCTTTGTGCTCATGATGCAGCTCAACAAAGCCCCAAGTCCCCAAACAGAGTTAAACGGTTCTGCGACAGTGGTTATCAACTTGATTTGTCAAGTCCGGTTCTCTGCTTTGTGCTCTGCGCGCGTTCACATAAAAGGGGGCGTTTGACGTCATATTATTCTACTTCAGTGCGAAAATGTTTAGATCCCGGGCCACATATTTTACTCAAGATGAGCAGATTCTTATTATGCAAAGCTGTGAAGAATTCAAAGAAACCATTGCGGCAAAAAGTAATACTGTCGCCGCCAATAGAGCAAGGGAGGGCTGCTGGCAGAAAACTGCTGACCTTGTAAATGCGTAAGTTAACGATGATTCATATTATGATCAATATTATATTAAGCCCTTAGTGTTTTAATTTCTAAAAGCTCAGCATTGTGCAACTTTTACATATTAATCCTCATCCATTTAAAAAATAAATAAACCAAAGCAACAACTATCTTTTTTCATTTTTGAATGATGTCTATATTGTTTTCACATTTCACTGATCTCAGTTACAGAATGTGCGTGTGTGTTTTATCGAAAGTGAGGCTGAGTGTGCGCAGGCTGTAAATGCTCAGTGTTTTTTTGTATTACTGGATGAACAAGCAAATGTAGCTCCTGTCCCTGTACAATGACAATAAAGACCTTTTTGACAGTGAAAATAGCTCAAGCTTGTAAGATTTGTGTTTGGGCGTACACTGCCCTACAACGGGTGAAACATTGATCAGTTCATCAGTTTATTCATGGCCACATCAAAGAAATAATTCACTTTACTCATTATCTGTGACAAATAAATACTAGGTTGGCCTAATTAATATTTCATATTGCATCTTATTAAGATGTAGAGGCAGTAGTCGGACATGGCAGCAAGTGTGGATAATATACTGTATCCCATTTTATTTTAATATCATCACTATCTTAAGATTGCAGATTCTCAGTTAGAGCGAGAACCACTTTGCGGATGGCGCAACACGCAGTGTTCTTGCTCAGATTTTCTGCATCACCAACTGAATGTGAGTAGTTTGCCTGACAGTGAGCGCACAGCTTCTTCAGTGGCATCCTGACACTCGGCTCAATAAGTGAACAAATGTACCGTATTCCCTCGGCTGAAAATCTACATCGCTCATAGAGAAATTCATCAGGAAATGCCAGCCGATCAGCGCGATCCTGAAGAAGCTGCTCACATCGTAGTGCTGCCAGAATAATTCTTGCTCCCAGGTCCACCAAGTTCTCAATGAATGGTGACGCCATCTCCGAATGAGTTACTCAGTGAACCAGCTGCGCTTTTAAGCTGAAACTCTGAACATAACCTGGTCGGGTCAGGTTTTGAGCTAAGCATAAGTTACCATGGTGATCTAGCCGGGTTAAAAGAGAGCCACCTTTGTAGTACAGGGAAGTCTGGCTTTAGACTCAACATACCTCGCTAACCCACTAAACTGGCTTCGCAAAACACCCCTCGTATGTTGTACATTCAAAAACCTTGTATTCCCAGATTCCCTGAGTGGAGCTGAATCACTTTGCGAGTGGCCACGCCCACTTCCGGTTAGAACGTTTTTTTCGCAAAATCGCAAAAAGTGGAAAACCTACTTTTTCGAACTCCTCCGTGGGATTTTGTCCGATCTGCGTGAAACTTGGCACGTACACTCTTCAGCTAGATCTGATCTAAAGTTATCAAAAGAATTTTGAGGGGGCGCTAAAAATATGGGAAGTTTATATCTCTAGAACGACTACACCGATTTTTACGAAATTTGGTCGGTATGATGTAGGGCCAATCCTGAGGCCATATCTAGACGGTGGTCATGACTGGTCAATGTGGGCGTGCCTTATTACAAGATAAACAACAAACATTAATTTCAGCCAAACTATTATGCTGAGAGCTTTCAAATGTATATGGTACATGAAGAATAGGACACAGTTCTTCCAAAACAAAAATTGCACATTTACTCCACTAGGTGGCGCTATAATGGATGCAATCACGTTTTTACCTGTGACTTCCACATTTTAAATAACACATTCGCAAACCTTATATCCATATGTTCCCTGAATAGAGCTAGGTTTTTTGACATTGGACATGCCCACTTCTGCTGCACATTTCGTTCGCTAAATCGCAGCATATGCAAAACCTACTTTTTCGAACTCCTCCATGGGATTTTGTCCGATCTGCGTGAAATTTGGCACATACGCTCTTCAGCTTTACCTGGTTTAAAGTTATCAAAAGAATTTTGCTCGGTCAAAAAATGCGCAAATTATTAACAAACACATTTCTGTAGCTATCTATAAAAATGTAAACTGTTTGATATCTCGGTCAAACTAAATGCTATTAACACCAAATTTCAGATCCTTGGTTGCCATGACACTGGGAAGGGATGAGCGGAATTTGCCCAACTTTGACCTGTAGGGGGTGCTAAAAATATGGGAGGATTTTATCTCTTGAACGGCTACACCGATTTTTCCGAAATTTGGTCAGTATGATGTAGGGCCAATCCTGAGGCCATATCTAGAAGGTGGTCATGACTGGTCAATGTGGGCGTGGCTTAGTACAACAAATCCAGATCGGCACACATTCAGCCTTTTGCACTTCCAGTGCACTTCCCATTACAGCGAATACCACAGCTCAGACGTTGGCCTTTGTCTTCACTTTTGCCCTTAGCCCATCATCCTTTGGGGCCAACTTCCGTGGGCTCTGCGGTGCGCGGGGTTCGAGTCGCGCGCGGAGGGGCTTGGCCCCCGTTTATAACTGCTTGCAGTTCTAGTTATTATTATCTTTTTATGGCTCATACATAGTATTATTATAATTCTGATATATGAGCATAGTAATACGTAATAGTCTATGGTCATAGTAGTCAACGTCAGTTGCAGCAGTGAGAGTACAGTGCGTTTGTGTTTTCTCATGTTATATGATTAAAATGCCATTGTGACATTGTTTCCCAGTCTGAGATCATTTAAGTAATTCTATTCTATTCTATTCTATTCTATTCTATATGTATGAGACACAAGTTTCATACTGGGAGAAAAAGTCATTGTTTTCAAAGAAATAAGTTTAAATAAGTTTAAACTGTAATCCTCTGGAAGAAATTCCAGCTCCTCTTTCTTCCCCTTACAACAACTAAATTCAAATTGTACTACTGGCTACCTGACATCCAGGAACCAAAAATATATGATAGATAGATATGTCATGTGTAAAATGTCAATAAAACACATATACTTATACTTTTTGTATAAGGTCCCACATGCATTGCTATATCACACAGAGCCTGTCGCGCTGTATGTTAGATTCGCCAGATATTGTGTCGCTATTTTGACATGTTGATGTTTACGTTTTGCATGTGAGAAGTCTAAATAATCACGAGTCTTTCGATTGAAGTTGTCACAAACGCACTGTCCAAAAACCATCATGCCTGTGAAAATCACAAGTTAAATTTTTTTCTACACTGATGCTTTTCAGACAGTCAAACAGCTTCAGAAACTCTGACTCACACTAATGTTGTGAATGGCTGTGTGTGGTGAGGTGAGAAAGTAAGAAGGTTATAGACATGTTTTCTATTTCCATTGTTTCACATCCATTTCCATCATTTTTCAAGTGATAACCAAGTGCAACACTATAAATGCCTCCCAGGAGAGACTGACAATGTGCTACAGATATATCCCAAATCTCACTACTCTCTCTTCATATATCCATCCCCAGTGATGGAGGGTTTTCTTGATGGAGAGTGATGGAGGGTTTTCTTAATGTCATGACCAAAATGGCACTGCAAAATAGCATATTTTTATCCCGATTGCAATGCGTCATCTACACACTTGATTTAGATAGATAGACAGATAGATAGATAGATAGATAGATAACATTATTTCTCTGGGTTAGTAACTTCAAAAACAGAGAGTAATGATAGTGGGGTGAGGCTAAACCAAGCAGTCCATGAACGTCTTTCTGTAAACACAACATAGGAAAAACACTCAAAAACACTTAGCCCTATGAAAGGGGGGATGGTGCAGAGTAATGGTATAGAAATGGGGATGTGTTTTCGTGTGTGTGCATCATTTGTCATAGTGTGGTGACAAACAGTGTTCACCAGCCTCCAGATAGAGGCTGGTGAGCCACGAGATGTGATTTAGGAAGACAGCGAATAGTAAGTGCACCCCCCCTACCTACCCAGGGCAATCAATTACCACTGCACTCTGAGCTAATTACTGCTAGCATGAGTAGATACATCCAAATGATGCATTGGACAAAAGGCCATGAAAATGTATGGCTTTTTAATACCCTTAAAAGGGGCAGAGGGAATCCATGCAGCGCAGACTCTCATCGTAAATGTAGTGCCTGTGATCACTACTACATGAAAGTTCTACATCTTCACTTTTGTCTTTAAATGTGTGTTTGGCGCTATTAAGACCATAAGTTTGAGGACTTATCCGATGCCAAAAGACAGTGTAGGTGAGAACCTGTGTTTTCTTCCTGAGCCCTCTGTGGCGACATCCCAAGGGGTCAACGCAATTCAATCATCATTTATGACAGAAAACAGAAAAAAAAGTCTCCTAAGATAACTGGCTCTGGTAACAAAGGTAAAACAAAAACAACTGTTTACATTTTGGTTTGATACGTGACTTAAAGCTACATTTATCTGTTACGATGGTCACTCAGAGGCACAATTCTACAACATCTTTGCCCCATTTGGCATTAGAATGCATCTGGGTATATCTGGATGCATAATCTGGATGGACAACCCTTACACTGATCTCAGCCATTTGTAATTCTTCTTAAGAAAAAGAAAAACCCAGGGTCTCCAACCTCGACCTCCTCCTGCTACTTCAAGTTGCCCAATAAACACTACAAGTCGTATAAATTTGATATAATTAATGTTATATCTGGCACCCTAATTAGAATACTTGAAGGCCTTCTTATGTTATGCTACAGTGTCTTTTGGCATCAGATAAGTCTTATGGACCTAATTCAGAGTTTGAGGGAGCCAAACACACATTGAAAGACAAAAGTAAAGATAAACATGTAGACCTTTCATGTAGAAGTCAGCAGTAGTGATCACAGGCACTACATTTATGATGAGAGTCTGCGCTGCATGGATTCCCTCTGCCCCTCTTGTGGGTATTTAAAAGCCATACATTTTCATGGCCTCTTGTCCAATGCATCATTTGGATGTATCTGCTCATGCTAGCAGCACACTGCACTGATTCGCACATTTTGGACGGTTTATTGTTAAACAAAAAATATCCTGCCTCCCTTTTGTACATATTTCATTGTTTGATCAGGCTTCAGGTATCATATTTGTATTTGTGTATATATTGTATACAATATATACTGTATATATGAAACTAAGTTGATCCATCATTATCATTATCATTTTTACTCTCTAATATTAGTATCAGCAGTGGCACCAACAATTTAATGTTGGCTGGGCTTCCCCTTTCCCCCTTCCCTTTTGACTTGACAGGAACCATGTTTATTGACAAATAGGACAAACAAATTTCCCCGTCTGTGGGACATGAAAGGAGTTCTGATTCTGATTTGTCAGCCTCATTTGTCATTATCCAGATAATGTATCCAGATACATATTAAAATCAGGATTAAAAGGGCCTCATATCACATACTTTATATACTATGACAAGTGTTGCCACAGGTGTTACCTTGAAAAAGTAATCTGATTACTGATTACTCCTTTAAAAAGTAACTTAAGTTACTTTACTGATTACTCTTTTTTAAAAGTAACTAGGTTAGATTACAAGTTACTTTATTAGTTAAATTCAGCGGCTGCCAACAACATCCCCCACCGCCTCAATATAAAAATGACAAGCTCTGTAAACTTAACTGTGCTGCGACTCCAAATGTTTCTTCAAATTTGACGTTGTGTTTTTAAGTATAATAGCACTTTGTCGCCTACACAGAGTGAACAACGAACCTTAATGTTCTCACTTTTGGCTGACACAAACTCAAAATAATGACTGCATTTTCAGGTTGAAAATGCCATCTCTGTCCTTCCTCCATTGTTGTTTGCGTTTGTGTCGCTGCGTGACACATGTGAGTTGTCCTCGTGCTGAAAACGTTCCTTGTTCCTTCCCCGAGACGCAAGAAGAAAGTAAAATGATATATTTTTACTAAGGAAAATGACACTGACTATGACCTAATTAAATTAATATTCCAGACATGTTAAAAAAACAGATGCCTAATTACACATTAAGCCAAAAAGCAGTTTTGCTTCTCTTTTTTTTTGCCACTTGAAGGCAGACCTCTACAGAGAGATGATATCACACATGTTTAATGAATAATGACCTTCTATGGTTGTTATTTATTATTGCTACAGACGCATTTAAAAAGAAAATAACAACATTTTTCTGGTTCCAAAGGTAGTAACAATATAGGTCACTGGGACTTTGACATGATGCTCTTTGAAATGAGGTGTCTGATATGAACAACCACTGTACAATCAATCAGGTTTCAAGCAATCACTTTTCAAACTGAAAAGTGTGTGCATTCACTGCCCAGTCACTGTACAAGCTTTGAAGAAGCTCTGTGAATTAGCGAGTGTCATATTTTTTTTAAGTACTCTCCGGAGTGTTAGACTGAGGAATGAAGAGTCATTGAGTGGAGTTCACACACCCTGTTGAATTCAGTCTTTACAGTGATGCCTACTGTCACACTCCCATCCCTCGGTTTTACGAGACACTCCTCTCCCCCTTCTTTTGTTAATGAGCAATGTCCCAACCTCTGTCTTTTGTCTTGCTATTTATTTCTTTTCCCATGGTTGTCTCTAGGTCCCCAGTGCAGTGTGGTGATTTTTGCTCTGCTGCCCCGCTTTATCAGGATGTTGGGTGGTTCAGCAGCAGCAGGCACGGACAGCAAACGTTTTGAGAAGCCTCCGGCAAGCCATCTGTGTGTTGCCAAACTCTGTACAGTGTCTCTTTGAGAAAACAGATGCAGCGGTAAATAAACACTACTTATCTGAAGGCCACATGGTGCAGCCCAGGCTGCTTGCCATAGCACTGAACATGGCAGCTCCCTGACATTGCCCAAGGACACAACGTCCATGACACAAGTGGCAAGGGCGGGGATTGAACCGCCAACCCTCCGACCAATGGCCAACCCGCTCTACCACCTGAGCCACAGTCGCCCCACTTTACTTGAGTAAATGTACTTTACATGCCATTCCTGGGAAAGGAACAGCCACATTTTATTTAAATTTGTATTTTAGGAGGTCAGGGGACCTGGAATCACCACATCTAATACTATATCAGATTAAAAAGACAATATTTGGTGAAATGTTACATTTGGCATTAACAAGTTTACAACTAGCTCAGCTACACATTTTGTGGCGAAAAATATTGGAAGCTCTAATGTTTAGCTTATCCGTATTACAGTGCTGGTTATTGAGCTATTATTAACCTATGAAATACATTTTATAGTTGATGTTATTGCTAGTTTAATTTGGAATCAGCGTGTTAGACAATACAAAGCTCAAGTCATGGAAAACTGGACAGTGTGATAATGTAACAATGACAGGAGTCTCCACGTGTCTTGGATGAAGAAATTTTGATAGCAACAGATACAGCCTGTTATTTGCACTGTACACATTAACAACAATCAGAATCAGAATCGGAATCAGACTAAGCGCTCAACTATTAGTAGGAAATAACTACAACTACAAATATAGCCGCAAGCGGCAATCCGCGGGTTCTAACCTCTTTTGCCCTAAACCGGCCACCCTGACCCTCATCCCCTGCAGTCGATGACATCGGCCGCCGTGTCCCTCAAAGATCTGTGCAACACACAGGCATGATAAGCCCCAGATTTCTTCAAATTTGGTTTTCAGCTACATGCTAATGGCATTTATAGCGCCCCCTATAGGCTGAGCTCAACATGCTTTTGTAGACAGATTACTAGTCCTGTTGTGAACGTACCCACCAAGTTTTGTGATGATAGGACAAAGGGTGTGGGAGTTATGGCCAATCATGTATAAGCCCCGCCCATTGTGACAATACATTGGTCCGTGGCGGCCATGTTTTTTGACCAATCCGGCTCATTTATAGTAGAAACATGTCTTTTCATCCCCCAAAGCCATATACCAAATTCGGTGTTGATAGAGTCAATCTTTCAAAAGTTCTATTCATTTTACTGTTTTTAACATCATGCAAATTACCAAAAAATCTGTAATGGCGGCTTTCTTGGTGCAATAGGCTTTTTTGTAGAGGACTATCAGGAGGACATGTTTGAAAAATTTCAAGTCAATAGCACTTATGGCTTGGCAGGGAGTGCCTTTCGAAGTTCACACCCTGTGTTATAGCGCCCCCATCTGACGGATTGGGATGAAATTTTTGGAGCAGCATTTGGACATCATTTATATGCAACGCACCAAGTTTTGTGTCTCTGGGTCCTTCCAGCTCGCCATAAATGAATAAAACGCAAACAATGATGGTTAATGACGAATAGGCCACGCCCACTTTCACCAATCAACATGGTACTCAGGATATTTGTTAATACTCGCCCCTAGAGTATACATACCAAATTTGGTGAAATTCCGTCTAATGGTCTTTGAGATACGCATATGTTGCATTTATAGAGCCCCCTATAGGTTGCGCTCAACATACTTTCGCAGGCAGATTCCCAGTACAGTTGTGAACCTACCCACCAAGTTTTGTGATGATAGGGCAAAGGGCGTGGGAGTTATGGCCAATCATGTCTAAGCCCCGCCCATTGCGACAATACATTGGTCCGTGGCGGCCATGTTTTTTGACCAATCTGGCTCATTTATAGTAGAAACATGTCTTTTCATTCCCCAAAGCCATATACCAAATTCGGTGTTGATAGAGTCAAGCTTTCAAAAGTTCTATTCATTTGACTGTTTTTAACATTATGCTAATTAGCAAAAAATCTAAGTGGGCGGAGCTTCATGGTCTGATTGGCTTTTTTGT
>CAEMYA010001085.1:1669-14760 GCA_903131615.1 Diplodus sargus
TATATATATATATATATATATATATATATACAAAAACGTTAGCTTGAATAGTACGCATTCTAACCTAGTAAGACGTTTTGAACTAATGTTAGCTAGCAAATTTGCTATCATAGGCTACTGGAACAAAATATCAACAAATGTTACATTACCGAGATATACCTTTATCTTGTCGTTTTTTCTCCTCTTCCTCTTTCTTCCTTTTCCTTTTTTCTGCCCCTGAAGGGTAAGTCCTTTTTTTGCGACATCTTTCACCTGCTCCGAGCTCCTGGATGCTCAGTGCGCACTGCACGGTTGGGTGCACTGCACAAGTTACTAGCGGAGCCCTGACATTTGACTGACTAGTGGTCACGGGGCCCTAAGCAGCTGCTTAGTTCGCTTATGCCTTGGGCCGGCCCTGGTCTATGGTGTCCACCAGAGTGATAGAGTTAACAGAGTGGCGACACTCCCATAGACCTCCGTTGTAAAAAATGGCGGCGCTTTGTACCACCTACTTCCGGGATATGGAGCTCGGATTAGTTCCAAACACTGTCATTTGGGCACTGGACCTCATTCACTTACATTGTGGTGCATCGAATAGTTCCAGAGGTAAGTTGCTGAAATATCGACCTCTTTTGAATTGTCAATTGTCTATATTGTATCAGAGGCCCTTTGTGATGCTTATACTGGTCTTCATTTGTACGTGCACAGCATAATTATCTATATTTTATCTTGGTTGTTAGAGCCAATTTTCAAGCACTGCCTGCTAGCTAGTTAGCCAGCAAGACTTCGCCAGCTGTGAAGTAACGTTAGAGTCTGGTAATTAATTGCTAGCAACTTTAATATTAAAGATGTGTGGTAATTAACAAGCAGGATTAACATATATTATCATGGGCTTTTATTTATTTTGGCTTTTATCTGCTGAATCGCCATCGTTAGTCAGTTATGTGTGTGATATAGGACTCGTTCTAGCTGCGAGCACTAGTACAAACTAGAAAAATTGCATTTCCTGCGAAAATCCAGTGTGAATGCTGAAGCGAAATCTGCTGAATGAACTGCCGAAAAGCTAAAAAAGTTGAAAAGTTCAAGGCTGAAAGAGCTTACAAAGTTGAACATTTTGATAGCTGAACAGTTTCTGTAGCTGAACAGGAAGCTGAATGTATAAAGAAGCTGAAAAGGCAGAAAGAGGAATATTTTTAAAAGATGGAAAGGCAGAAGGGCTGAGGAGAGCTGAAGGAGTTTAAAAAGTTGAATATTTTCATAGCTGAACATGAAGCGCAATGTGTGAAGGAGTTGAAAAGGCAGAAAGGTGAATATCTGAAAAGGCTAAAAAACTGTAGAGTAAGAGGGCTGAAAGAGCTTAAAAGGGTGAAAAAAGCCTGAAAAGGCCGAAAAGTTGTCGAGTAAGAGGGCAGACAGAGCTTAAAAAGGTGAAAAAGACTGAAGAGGTGGAAAGTTAAAGGATGAAAGAGCTTAAAAGGTGAAAAAAGACTGAAAAGGTGGAAAGTCAAAGGCAGAAAGAGTTTAAAAAGGTGAGAAAATACTGAAAAGGTGGAAAGTTAAAGGCAGACAGTACTTAAAAAGGAGAAAGATGGTGAAGCCGACAGACGGTCTGGCAGGAGTCGCAGGCGTGCTCACCAAACTTTCATCTCTGTTCTCATCTGCACTGTCTCAACCGGCTGAGAAATGCCATGATCTCATCCATACTACAGAAGCCAAGTATGGACCGAGGACTGAGAATTTTATACAGCGATCGGCTTTTCTGATCTACATTGTAGTGCTACTGATCCTCTCTGTCCGTGGCTGTGGGATCAATTAGCTGATGATCTCATGAGACGCTGCACTACCACCAATGCAACCCGTCATACACAATGAATGGAGCTGATTAACCCTCTACACGGCAATATTACGAGATGGACGAGCAACAGCACCATGCGAGCAAACCAACACTGCGAGTGATAAAGCTTCACGTTCATACAGAAAGCTGCTCGCTTACCTGTTGACTACTCTTCTCCTTGCTTGCGACGTGCAACTAAACCCGGGACCTGTCTCTGTGCAAGATCTACAGCCTCCAGCGGGGACGCACGCTAAACCAGGTAATATGGGCCAACAGGGACATCCATGCGGAAACACAGCGGTCACAAAACACTTCAAATCGGTCTTTTTCAAACTGCTCAGCACTCCAAAATCATTTCCGACCCACGCGCAAAACCGAAAGGTCTCCTTGGAGGCCATCTGAACATTCGTAGCATAAAGGCAAAAACTGAACAACGCGAAAAACTGTTTACTGACTCAAACTTGGACTTCCTCTGTCTGTCTGAATCGTGGTTAACTAAATCATCACCTGTAGCCTCGTTCACAATGCCTGGCTACAAAGTTTTCAGAAAAGACAGAAATAAAGGAAGAGGTGGCGGGCTGCTTATGTACGTGAGAGATGACATCAGATGTGAACAAATTGATTTAACATGTGTAAATGAAATTGAATGTATTGCCATCACTATCACCCTGTCTCAGCAGATGTCATTTTGTGTGATTGGCGTGTATAGACCACCGTCATCTGACGTCACGTTTCATGAGCATTTCAAGAACCTGCTTAAAAAATTGGACACAAAGAAAGAATGTATAGTTCTTGGTTATTTTATTTTAAATTGGACTGAAAAAGCAACTAGAAAGAAGATAAAAGCACTTACAAATCAATTTGAACTGACTCAATTAATAGATGGACCCACAAGAATAACAAATGTCTCAAAAACACAAATTGATCTCATCTTTAGTAACAAGCCTGAGAGAATTATGAAATCTTATAATCTTCTCACTGGTTTGTCGGATCACAATATGACTCTTATTGCAAGGAAATTAACAAAAACAGGTTTATTTACCAACAAGAGATAATTAAACACTCCTATGGAATAAGGAAACAAGACATGAATGCATTCAAGGAAGAGCTAAGTCAAACTGATTGGAGAGACGTTTTACTCACAGATGATATAGATGACTCCTGTGAGTCTTTTATAGGTACAATAAACAGAATTAAAGTAAAATACATAAAAACATTTAAAAATGGACGGCGTAAGAGTAACCTACCCTGGTTTAATGACCACCTGTGGGACTTGATGAAAAAACGTGATTTTGCTCTGAAAGTAGCACTGAAGACTAAATCAATTACTGACAGACACATTTTTACAAGTCTTCGTAATAAAGTAGTGAATGAATTAAGGAAAGCAAAGGCAAACATTTTTATGGACATTATTAAAGACGGAAAAGGAAATAGTAAATTGATATGGAGGAACATAAATAAACTAACAAAGAAAGACAAGCAAAATCAGGGAAAGGGACATGAGCTGAACATTTTGTGAAATTTAACTAATGATCTCAGTGAAATTGCCTCTGCATTTAATACTTATTTTACTGCGTCAGTGCAGAATCTATCTCACACATTTGGTGCAAGAATTAAAAACATAGCAGCACCAGATTTTAATAAGCCGATTTTTGAGACAACCGAAGTCCTTGAAAATAAAGTTTGTAAGATCCTAAGCACTTTAAAGTCCTCAAAGGCAAAAGATACATTTAAGTGGGATTCAACATTTCTAAAGAACAATATTCACTCCCTCAGCACCCCCATCACACATCTAGTTAATTTGTCCATAAAACAGTCAATTTTTCCATCTGCATGGAAGGTTGCTGTCGTAGTGCCCATTTTTAAGGCAGGTGAACCAACTGATGAAGCCAACTATAGGCCCATCAGTATTTTGCCTGTGGCATCAAAGATTGCAGAAAAAGTGGTAACTGAACAATTAACTGACTTTCTAAATTCTGGGCAAGCCCTCCTTCATCCTATGCAATTCGGCTTAAGAAAAAAACGAAATTCGACCGAAATGGCTACCTGCTATTTTCTTGAAAAAATCAAATCAAAACTAGACGGTGGGAGTGCTGTAGGAGCTGTTTTTTTAGATCTGAAAAAAGCTTTTGATACAGTCAATCATAATGTTCTTCTTCTGATGATGTAATGAAATGGATGGAATCCTATCTTACTATGAGAAGACAATGCACCAGAGTTGGGAATAAAATGTCATCATTTATTAACTGCTCTGTTGGTGTCCCGCAGGGCTCAGTCTTGGGCCCTTTATTATTTAGTTTATATGTTAACGACCTACCACTTGCATGTCCTGAAGTTGAAACCCAAATGTATGCGGATGACACGGTTATCCTGGCACATGGAAGAGACAGATGTGAAGTAGCAGCAAAATTAACAGCAGCGATGGCCAAAATTGCCACCTGGCTTTTAAGGGTCCTGCCTGACACTAAATGTCAGTAAAACTGCATGCATGTACTTTTATGTAAGAAAAAATGGAAATCAGCCAGATATCTTTGTAAATGGGGAAAAGATCCAGTTTGTGTCACATTTTAAATACCTGGGAGTTACTGTTGATTCACAGTTGTCTTTTAAGAAACACATAAAGCAGGTGTGTAACACTGTCAAATTCAACGTAAGAAACTTCAGATACATCAGCTACCCTTAGATGCTGCCAAATTATATATGCACTCGATGATTTTTTCACATATTGCATACTGCATCACAAGTTGGTCACAAACTGGAAAAACAACACTTGCTCCTCTACAAACGCTCTATAAACAAACTCTCAAGGTATTAGACAAAAAGCCATCAAGTCATCATCACTGTAACATCATTCAAAAGCATAAACTCTTGACTTTTGTGTCTTGCCGATGTTAGTTTAGTGTATAGGGTAATTCAGAATCTGGCTGCTTCTCCATTAAAGGAGTACATATTACTGCGCCCAGACAACAAGAGAATAACGAGGACGACTAGCAGAGGTCACTGTGCAGTACAGCACAGACGTACTGAGTTTGGCAGATCAGCCTTTTCTGTCAGAGCCACTAATTATTGAACTCGGTACCAAACGAGATCAGAGACATTAATACATTTATTGGTTTTAAATCTAAGATAAAAATCATGGCTTAAATGTACTCAGTTATGCAACCACCAACCATAAATTCAAACATTAACTCACTATTTTGTAATCTTTTTAGTGTTGTATCTTAACATAGTCTTGTTGTGTCTTAACATTGTGATTTTTATTATTATTTTGTTGTGTTGTATTGTGTTTTAAGTGCGTGAAACTGTGTTATTGTTGTTGTTTGAAAGGCTGCTTGTGTGATGAGTTGTTTTGTTTTAGTTTTGTTGGGTTGTTTGTGTTAGATTTATGTTATTTGTTCCTGCCCAGGGACTACAGATGAAATTTAGCTAGTAGCTAATTCTGGTACGGCTGAGAGCCATGCACTGTCCCTGTTAAATAAACAAATAAATAAATAAATAAAAAAGACTGAAAAGGTGGAAAGCCAACGGCAGAAAGAGCTTAAAAAGGTGAAAAAAGACGGAAGAGGTGGAAAGTTAAATGCAGAAAGAGCTTAAAAAGGTGAAAAAAGACTGAAGAGGTGGAAAGTTAAAGGCAGAAAGAGCTTAAAAAGGTGATAAAAGACTGAAGAGATGGAAAGATAAAAGCAGACAGAGCTTAAAAAGGTGAAAAAAGACTGAAAAGTTGGAAAGTTAAAGGCAGAAAGAGCCTAAAATGGCTGCATCGTCTATGTAAAGTAAAAGATGTGGTATCCAAATCCAGCTGAAGATTTTTCCAGATTTTCCAGCTGCTCCCCACTCGAAAGATGATGTCATGCACTCGAGCTCAGGCACTACACACACTGGAGAAGTAGCAGAGCCAGAGATGAAGCGGTCCCCATAAGAATGAATGGGAAAACGCCTCCCAAACCCCTGAGATTTTTGAAAAAACTGTAATGGTTGTGGCAAAAATATTTACATGATGAGTGAGAGGAGACATGGCTGAACTCGCTCATGTCGTTTTTATTTCTGTCGAGTGAGAAATGAGGGCACAGGAGCGAGAGACAAATCAGGTACCGTCTGCTCTCGGACAGAAATTTAGCCTCAAAATTAACATTGCGGCTTATGGGGCTGTATTTCAACTTCTTGTCGCTCTCGGGCTTCTAAATCCAAAACCGTAAATCCTACATCTGAAATAAGACCACCAGCTGACACCCAACCAGATTTCCTACATTTCTATGCATTTTTTGTCTATGTCAAGTAAAAGATGTGGATTCAGTATCAAGCTGAAGACAATTTTTTTTTTCTATCCTCGAAGCTGCTCTCCACTCTGGCGATGATGTCACGCACTCTAGCTGACGCAATACACACCCATTATAAAATCAGAAGAGGAGCAAAAAGTTCTTAAAACTAAAACTGCGACCATTTCAAAACCGTACAAGATTTTTAAAAACTGAATACAACGGCAATAGTTCAAGGTCTTGACACTGGTTTAAAGTTTGAATGGTGTCTCTCGCTCAACGTATGAGGAACAAGATGAGGTTGAAAGGCGATGAGTTTTGAAGAGGATTTGAAGCTTTTCCCATTTGATTCAATGTAAAAAAAATTTTGGAAAAAGCTGAATTATTGAAAAAGTTGAAAGAGCTGAACGAACATTTGAATGTTTGAATGGTTTGAATAGCTGAACGTATGCTGAAGTTATAGCAGAATGAAATTTGAAAAAATCCCCATAAGGATGAATGGGGAAAATTTCGCAGAAAAAGCTGAATATTTCCAAAAGTATATTGGTTAGAAACGAGAAAAATACAAGCAATAATGTCCTTAAAAAGCTGAACATTTTAATATTTGAATCGTTTCAATAGCTCAAGATTTGAAGGAGAAGAGAACGGACAAACAACGTACGGAAGAGGAATAATAACTAGAAAAATTTGCATTTCCTACGAAAATACAGTGTGAATGCTGAAGTCTGAAGCGAAATCTGCTGAATGTACTTCCGAAAAGCTGAAAAAGTTGAAAAGCTGAAAAGTTGAAAAGGTCAAGGCCGAAAGAGCTTAAAATGTTGAACATGTTGATAGCTGAACAATTTCTGTAGCTGAACATGAAGCTGAATGTATAAAGAAGCTGAAAAGGCAGAAAGATGAACATTTTAAAAAGATGAAGAGACAGAAAAGTTGAAAAGGGCTGAAAGACTTGAAAAAGTTGAACATTTTCATAGGTGAACATGAAGCGGAATGTTTGAAGGAGTTGAAAAGGCAGAAAGATGAATATCTGAAAAGGCTAAAAAGCTGTAGACGAAGAGGGCTGAAAGAGGTTAAAAAGGTGAAAAAGATTGAAAAAGGCCGGAAAGTTGCAGGGTAAGGGGGCAGAAAGAGCTTAAAAAGGTGATAAAAGACTGAAAAGGCCGAAAAGTTGTCGAGTAAGAGGACAGAAAGAGGTTTAAAATGTGAAAAAAGACTGAAGAGGTGGAAAGTTCAAGGCAGAAAGAGCTTATAAAGGTGAAAAAAGACTGAAAAGGTGGAAAGTGAAAGGCAGAAAAAGCTTAAAAAGGTGAAAAAAGACTGAAAAGGCTGAAAAGTTGGAGAGTAAGAGGGCAGAAAGAGCTTAAAAAGGTGAAAAAAAGACTGAAAGGGATGAAAAGTTGGAGAGTAGGAGGGTTGAGAAAGCTTAAAAAGGTGAAAAAAGACTGAAAAGGCCAAAAGGTTGGAGAGTAAGAGGGCAGAAAGAGCTTACAAAGGTGAAAGAAGACTGAAAAGGTGGAAAGTTAAAGGCGGAAAGAGCTTAAAAAGGTGAAAAAAGACTGAAGAGGAGGAAAGGTAAAGGCAAAAAGGTGAAAAAAGACTGAAGAGATGGAAAGATAAAGGCAGACAGAGCTTAAAAAAGTGAAAAAAGACTGAAAAGGTGGAAAGTTAAAGGCAGAAAGATCTTAAAATGGCTGCATTGCTATGTAAAGTAAGAGATGTGGGATCCAAATCCAGCTGAAGAAAAGTCTTTCTCCAGATTTTCCAGCTGTAGCTGTAGACTAAGGCCCCGTCCAGACGACAACGCCGTTTTTCGAAAACGCACACGTATTGCATCGTTTTAGCCGACCGTCCATACGACTCCTGAAAACGCAGCGCCTGAAAACGCACTTTTTTGAAAAGGGGTCTCAGGGTGGAGAAATCCGAAAACGCAGCCCTCCCGTTTTCATGTGGACGGCGAATCCGCATACTTTCCAAAACGATGACGCAATCGCCCCACCCCGCGACGTCTCATAACAACAACAACAACAATGGCGGACTACATGCTCGTGTTCGTGCTGCAGAAGATATTGAGCTTTCTTGCAACTTACTCGCCTTGTAGTTGAGTGTGAGTCGCAGCAGCAGTTCGACCTCATTACCGGTCCACACAAACGATTCTGACTTCCTTGCACTCGCCATTTTCATCTTCTTCTTGTTGTGTTCGGTTTCTCCGTCTACTGTCTGTTTGTTTACAGCGCGCAAGCTTAATGCGCAAGCTCCATGTCTTCTTCTCCGTTTTTGGTGAATGTCAAGCGCCACCTATAGACCTGGAATATGAACTACAGCGTTTTCAGTCGTTGTCAGTGGAGCCGTGTGGACGCAAATATTCCTAAAACGATGACGAGGAAGACGGAGAAAAAAAAGTTTGTTTTCGCCCGTATGGATGGGGCCTAAGAGGGCTGAAAGACGATAAAAAGGTGAAAAAAGACTGAAAAGGCCAAACAGTTCTGGAATAACAGGGTTGAAAGAACTTAAAAAGGTGAAAAAAGACTGAAAAGGCAGAAAAGGTGTAGAGTAAGAGGACAGAAAGAGCTTAAAAAGGTTAAAAAAAAAAAAAGACTGAAGAGGTGGAAAGTTAAAGGCAGACAGAGCTTAAAAAGGTGAAAAAAGACTGAAAAGGTGGAAAGTTAAAGGCAGAAAGAGCTTAAAATGGCTGCACACATGGTGGAGCAGGAGCATGTCCCTATCAGAATGAATGGCAAAATGCCTGCCAAACCCCTGCGATTTTTGAAAAAACTGTAAGGGTTATCACCAACATATTTATATATTATAAAGTTGTAATGGTGTCTGTAGCTCAAAAGAAAGATTGAGCATGTGAAGTCTGAGGAGGAGGGCTGTCGGACGTCTGAGCCATTGGATTCTCTGATTGGTTGTGTGCCAGCTGAATGGCCGTTCTGATTGGCAGTGTGCTAGCGAATCAGCGCGGCGTGTGGGAGGGCGGAATACTGTGTGCGCTTTGTTTTTCTATGGACTCCGCTCCGTCATTCCCCGTTTTCATGTTTTGCAGGCAGTTCTGGCACGAGACTGGCTGTTATTATGTCCATTCAGGACAAATTCATCTGTGTTCATTTGGTAATGCGTCGCTGCATGTTTAGTATGCAGCTATTTTTATCTGAAACAATTAAGTTTCGTTTTGATCTAAAGTAAAGAGAGCTACGTGCTTAAGCCTCTCGTTTACAACTCGCAACACAAGCGCCACCAGCTTGTTGCATCTCGCGCAAGCGCAGAACGTACACGGTACTGTGGGGTAGGCAGCACGTCGAAGCGGTGTGTTTCGATGCAACTTTTCTGCCGAACGGGTCAGACAAGAGGCAACGGAGTGGTCAGAGAGTGGTTGGATGAAGCAGTTGGACGTCTGGGCGGTGTGTGGGGGGCTTAAAATGGCTGCACAGAGGCTGCAGCAGGAGCAGAGCCAGAGCTGAAAATGTCTGATGATTTTTGAAAGTTGTATTGGTGTCTGTAGCTCAAAAGAAAGATGAATATTTTAAAAGCTGAAAAGGCAGAAAAGCTTTGGAGGGCTAAAAGAGTTCATAAAGTTTAACATTTTCATAATTGAACATGAAGCAAAATGTTTGAAGGAGTTGAAAAGGCAGAAAGATGAATATCTGAAAAGGCTTAAAAGCTGTTGAGTAAGAGGTTTCAAAGAGCTAAAAAAAACGTGAAAAAAGACTGAAAAGGCAGAAAAGTTGTAGAGTAACGGGGTTGAAAGAGCTTAAAAAGATGAAAAAAGACTGAAAAGGCAGAAAAGTTGTAGAGTAACGGGGTTGAAAGAGCTTAAAAATGTGAAAAAAGACTGAAAAGGTGGAAAGTTAAAGGCAGAAAGAGCTTAAAAAGGTGAAAAAAGACTGAAAAGGTGGAAAGTTAAAGGCAGAAAGAGCTTAAAAAGGTGAAAAAAGGCTTAAAGGTGAAAAGTCAAAGGCAGGAACAGCTTGAAATGGCTGCAGACATGCTGCAGCAGGACCAGAGACAGAGACGAAAATGTCCCCCATAAGGAATGAATGGGAAAACGCCTCCCAAACTCCTGCGATTTCTGAAAAAACTGTGATGGTTATTATCAAAATATTTGTATGGTGAGTGACAGGAGGAGTTGCTGAACGCAGTCATGTCGTTTTTATTTTTAAAGAGTGCAAAATGAGGGCGGGAGAGCGAGAGACAAATCAGGTACCGTCTGCTATTTTCCGGAAAATCGGTCTCAAAATTTACATTGCGGCTTATGGAAGACCACAAAGAGTTGTTGTCGCTCTCCGGCTGCTAAATCCAAAACCGTAAGTCCTACATCGAAAATAAGACCATCAGCTGAAAGCCAACAAGATTTCCTAGATTTCTATGCATATATTGTCTATGTCAAGTAAATGATTTGGGATCAAAATCAAGCTGAAGACAATTTTGTCTTCCGTTGTTCGAGCGGCCTCACACTGTAGCAATGATGTCACGCACTGTAGCTGACGCAATACACACGCTGGAGAAATAGAGACAGAGATCAAATTGGCCCTCATAAGAATGAATGGGAAAACTCCTCCCAAACTCCTGCGATTTTTGAAAAAACTGTAATGGTTATGGCCAAAATATTTATATGCTGAGTGAGAGGAGACATGGCTGAACGCGCTCATGTCGTTTTTTATTTCTGTCGAGTGAGAAATGAGGGCACAGGAGCGAGAGACAAATCAGGTGCTGTCTGCTCTCGGCCAAGAATTTAGCCTCAAAATTAACATTGCGGCTTATGGGACAATACTTGAACTTCATGTCGCTCCAGGGCTTCCACATCAAAAACTGTAAGTCGTACATCTGAAATGAGACCATCAGCTGAAAGCCAACAAGATTTCCTACATTTCTATGCATATATTGTCTATGTCAAGCAAAAGGTGTGGGATCAAAATCAAGCCGAAGACAGTTTTGGCTCCCATTCTTCGAACGGCTCCACACTCAAGCGATGACGTCACGCACTCTAGCCGACGCAATACACACCCATTATAAAATCAGAAGAGGAGCTAAAAGTTCTTAAAACTAAAACTGCGACCATTTCAAAACCGTACAAGATTTCTAAAAACTGAATACATTGCCAATAATTCAACGTCTTGAGACCGGTTCAAAGTTTGAATGGTGTCTCTCGCTCAACGTATGAGGTAGAAGATGAGGTTGAAAGGCGATGAGTTTTGAAGAGGATTTGAAGCTTTTCCCATTTGAATCAATGTTAATTTTTTTTGGGAAAAAGCTGAATTATTGAAAAAGTTGCAAAGTTGAAAAGTTGCAAAGTGGAAGGTTGAAAGAGCTGAAAAGGCTGAACATTTTAATGTTTGAATGATTTGAATAGCTATGCTGAAGTTACAGCAGAATGAAATTTGAACAAACGTACGGAAGAATAAAAATAAATGAGAAGAACAATAGTGTGAATGCTGACTCAGCATTTACACTAATAAATTCCAGAAGAACAACAGTGTGAATGCCTTCAGCATTCACACTAATAAGGGGGCGTTTGTGATAAATATTTTATTTAATATTTCATTGCATTTTGGGACATACTACCTTTTGTTGTTGGCTGCATTTAATTTTTTGTGCTGTTCCGTGTTCAATTTAACATGTTTAACGTTACTCCCATTCCTTTACTTTGTAGGCTACTGCTTTATTTTAAGCAGCATGCTGCTGGTGGTCACTGCGGCTGACGGTGGTGGTAACAGCGGCTGACGGTGGTGGTCACGGCGGCTGACGATGGTGGCGGGGGCTGCTGCTAATGGTCTGCGAATTGACTGCTAATTTGGCCCTTCTCCTGAGTTTTTTTTTTTCTTTGGTTCTTCATGGTTGCGATGTCATGGATCACCTGCCCCTGTTTTTTGTTTTTCTTGTTCACACACACAAACGCACATTCTTGTTGTCTGTCATTGTTTAATAAAAGAATACTTTCTTTAAAAACATTGATTTGTATCAGCCATCCTTACACTGATGTCTCAATAACTGTAACAGGAGTTACAAGTGTTTTCTAAATTGCTGCTGAAGAAGAACATGACAGCCAGCCTGTGTTTTGGACTATTGGGGTTCACATGAACCACGTGACTGCCCCGGTGGCAACATCACAGAGGCTGTGTCAAAATTCAGGGGCAGCATCCTTCGGAGTGCGTATTTGAAGTGCAATTACGTCACTACGCCGCGCGAAGCCTGTCCAAATTCAAAGTGTGCTCCAAATGCTCCCCACAAATGCCTCCTTCTTTTGCCTGTTTCTGGAGGACACACCGCTACTATCCTTCGCGGCTACAAATTGCCCAAGATTCATTGCGCGCCCAAAGAGAAGAAATAAATAAATAAATAATGGCGACCTCAAGTGGCGCAGATCTCTCATTTAAATGTAAGTATTGGGTCTATACTCATTTTTTACTCATTTTATCGTCAAACGCCAGATATGTTCAACTTCAAGAGACCTCAAAATATCAGTTAAAATACGTTGGTAATGCTCAACTTAATGCCTTTTACTTTCAGCCATTAGACGTTCAGAGGTTGGCTTATATCTTATATCGTACTGTGACTGTGGAGATGTTATAGACTCGTTTTACTTCATGTACATAAATGGACCAAGATGAACAGATTTAGATCAGGCTGTGATCCGTGTAAAGTCTAGTTGAAATAAAGAGCTAAGTTTATGATTATCCTTATGATGATTATATCTTTTTGCTGTATTAGAACACTTTTGTCTGTTGACGTAACAAACATCTTTTACATTTCATCGTGTTTTAGGGAGCAAACAGAGAGCTTCATCACTGTCTGAGGTCAGAACAACATTAGTTCACAGGGTGAAACATTCCACCACCGGGAGTAAGGCTATAATATATAATAAAAAAATAATAAAAAGCTGATCTGTCAGCCCTGATGTCACTTTTGGTAAATCTTTGCATCCCTGTGTTACTGTGATCTTGTGTTGACCTTTTCTCTTGCTTCGAGGAGGATGAAGGAGGACATGAGGCTGCAGAGAGGATGGAGAGGCTCTTCTCTGCTCCAGA
>CAEMYA010001085.1:15527-74803 GCA_903131615.1 Diplodus sargus
CGCTTCTCCTCTTCCTCAGCATGGAGGAGGATTAAAAAGGAAATCAGGAATTCCTGAAGCTCAAACAGATCTGACAGTCAAACTTTACTCTTCTTGTCATTTTTGCGGACCTGGGCTGCATAAATAGTGATGTACGGGTAGGGGCGGGATCATCTCGCAACCAGGAAATCCTGCGAAGGGCAGACTGTCCAATTTCACAACAGGCTGACGCTTCCTGCAGGTCTCTCTGAAGGACCCTGCCTTTGCTGGCGGCGAAGGATGGGTCCTTGAAGGATGCTGCCCCTGAATTTGGACACAACCAGAGTGTCATAACTCTTTCTCTCTATGGCACTGGTGTCCACTAGTTATCGGCACTGTGATAGGTCCACGCATACGGGGCAGACCTGCCACATCCAATATGGCGGACACGCGAACGTATCGCGGCAACGACAACTTGAGAGGGTCTATGCTTTGACCAATCACCAAGGATTATGGCCAATCACGTGTCAACATTTAGTTCCGTATTTTAGGACTTGTCAAGCTGGGATTGGTTGAAAGCAGCATTAACGTTTGAAAACGTCTGAGTGTGCTGTCCACGGTCTCAGCGTTTCAGAGCAGAGACATGAAGATGGAGATAATTCACGTTGTCCCTGTTTTGGTCAAGTCGCTGCTGATTGTGCTGCTGTGGTCGGACTGTGAGGGAAGAGAGTCGGAGCTCGACTATGTGACCTGCGGCTCACTGGTCAAACTGCTCAACACTAGACACAACGTCCGCCTCCACTCCCATGATGTCAAATATGGCTCAGGTAACTTCTCTCAGATTAGTACCAGACGGTACCAGTTGTACCAGTGCGTTTACATTCAAACAGCTTTGTAACATTTAAGGACAATGAGTAAGGTGAACGGGTTGTGTCTGCTCCTCCTACCACAGCGTAATGTGATATAGGATAAAGGAATGTTATTCAAAAAGTGCACAATTTAAAGTTGCCTTGCTCATCGGCAAACATCTACGAATGCATATCAAGCGCAACACCTCATATGTCTTGTCTCTGGTAGATTCGGTTTCTCAAAATGTCCAGCTGTATGTATGACAACTGCTCACGACCACGCAGAGACCCACTGCCATGTACTGACACAGCAGCATTGTCGGAACCAGCAGAGTGGGAGTTAACGTTACACAGTGAATACTACAAGTTGAAATTAAGCCCAAACGAACATTCTTATGTACGACCAACTTATTTGTTCATGTGTTTAGACATGGTCTAAAAATGTGTGTTTTATGTATTTCTTTTACACTGGCGATAATAATCTCTTAGCAAAAGTAGTTTATTCAAGTGTACTACAAGTATACTTATTATATACTAAAACTGAGGAAGTATACTTGAAGTGTACTTTTTATATACTATATTTTATATACTTAAGAAATGTATAGTGAAGTATACTTGGCTTATACTGAAAAGTATAAAGAATAGTCTAAGACTAAGTACATTAATACTTAGACTTGTACTTTAATACTAAAGCTTATACTTGTACTTTAGTATACTGTAATGCCTCTTGTGGACTGTGGCGCAAAGACTCATGGGTATTCTGTTGTTGTTGGTGTAATTATGGTTTGTGAATGTGTTTGTGAATAAGATGATGTGTAAGACGGTTGCAGGTTAATTCACATCCTTGTTATGTGGTTAAAATCGTGTTGAGTTAACAAAGATGATAAAAATGTTGGCACCGTGAGTGAAGGGGTGTTTTCCAGGAGAGACTTCCCGTCTATTAAACTGTGGGCATATATGTTAATAAATGGTGAATCTCTGGCTATAGTTTGCCTAATTACAAGTACTAATCCTGACGTAAGTACAGAATAAGGTTGAGTCATTGACTTGTGCTTACATTTAATGTAGCAGAATTAAAAATGTTTTCACTACACACATTTGCATTGAGGTACTACCCCTGTTTTAAACTTACATTTTAGTAAACTAAAATGTGACTAGAAGTACCGTATTGACCCGAATATAGGACGACCCTGATTATAAAACGACCCCTCTTTTCAAGACTAATCTTCAGAAAAAGACTCTGATAACCAAAATTTGTTTCTCAATAACAAACTCACATTCCCTCCTGTCAATCTCTTGGAAGCGGCTGCTTAGAGGACCACGATAAGCTTTTCCCTTACCGTTAACGTTTTCAGACGGTCTTTTAGGACCGCCATCTTCGGACGTTACACTCCGTAACTCCATATTTCTTGGCTTCCTGACAGTTGTTTGGCGCCTCCGCTGCATTGATCACCATTATCTTAAAATTAGCTTCATAGCTCCGCCTCAGATCAGATGTCTGTTAACTTGCCCCACTTTTGATCCACTATGCTTCGTCTTGTGTAAAATCACCGCGTATCTCCATTTTTCATCTCCTGTCACTTCTTCTCCACTGTGATTGACAGATTACAGATGACACCAGCCACAGTGTCAGTGACGTCTCTACAATAAGCTGGGGCCCTCTGCTGTTACGGTCGTGTAGCGACCCAGACAACTATCAGCATGTGTCAACGATTAGACCCCGATTATAAGACGACCCCACTATTTCCCATAATTTTCATCGAAAAAAACCTCGTCCTATATTCGGGTCAATACGGTATATACTTAGTACACTAGTAGTATATAGATGAGTGTACTTGTTGTATACTTGAAAGTGTATTTCTGTTAACTTAAAAGGACCTTATAAAGTATACTTAAAGTATACTTTTATAAACTTAGAATATTCCAATTTAGTCCGAAGAAGTATTAAATTAGTATACTTTCTAGTATGCTACAAGTACATGGTCCATAGTGTACTTGGTATACTTATACTTATACTCAAGCATACTTAATAAGTTGAACTTCAAGTATTCTTTTTGCTAAGGGATGTCCAAAATGTAAACCACCAACTAGAATTCAAGTCGAACCTTTCAAAGTAAAGTCCAATATGAGTTTAATACTTAACCTCATTGAAAATAATATATTGGATTGAAATACAGTTGACACCCTGCGGGTGTCATCAGATCACAATGATGTGTACTATATAAAAAACAAATCTTTTGACTGAAATGTTTTTTCGAGCTGTAGCCAAGTCATATTCCCATTTTGTAATTTGTGAAACATGTTACAGGGCATGTTACTTGACACGTGCTAAAAAAAGATAAGATTTACAGCCTCACCCCACACCATGTTTTCTATGCATTAAGTAAAATATTTGACCAACAGTGTTTTACAGGAGGATGATCTGAACAGCTGTTCTACACTCTTATGTTTTTTTGTCTTTTCAATGTAATTTTCAATCTATGAATAATAATTAGGGCTGTCAGTTTAGCACGTTAAATAGATTAATTAATTACACTGCAAATTACCGCGTTATAAAAATTAACGCAATTAATTCTGAGATTCTGAGTGGCCCATTGAATGACCCGTAGGCTACTTGGCAGTGGCACGTCACTGTAGCACTAGCACCGAGGAACTTGTCCGGACGTGTTCGTCACTCCCCACCTGCGTCGCCAGTAGGGCTGTAACGTTACACGTATCGAAGCTGAAATGCAACACTCAGATCCACGAACCTGTCTCGCGCTGTGAAAAGGCAGAATCGCGACAGGACTTCCAGTCCAGATCAGCCCTATGAGCTGTAAGTAACACTACATTAACACCACAGCGGTCATTCGCCAATTCTCCGCCGTTGTTCGTTCACACAGAGCGAAACACCGCTGTAAAGACGAACCGCTGTGTAATTCACACAGAAAGCCGGCGCTGCGACTCCTAAAGAGACGTGACCGTACAAGTCATGATGATGACGTGTGTGTGTTTTCAAGGGGTTTCCCCGGTGTCTCCCCTGTCAATCAAAACCGACGGAGACTGTCTTCCGGGGTTAAGTGCACTGAAGTCTCGGTCCGGAGGGCTGACCGCCGCAGAGATTTTTTTTCATCAGAAACACTCGGTGAGGTAAAGTGTTTTTGCCGGTGACAGACGCTGTTTATCGGGCAGAAATCTGAGTCTGTAGGACGGGCGGGAGGAAGGACGCTTCTCCACGTACAGCTGTGGTATTTTTAACTTGTTGCCAAAGACAGTTACAGTTACAACGTTACCTTAGTTTGGTTCTGTAAAGTTGTTTTGTGGGACATTTCTCTGTATTAAGTTGAGTGAAGGATCTGTGCAGTTAACAGACCATCAGATAGACACGCCCTCCACAATATTGCACCTCTGATACTATCAAACAAGTATCATATGCATAAGTTATTGAAATGTTACATAAATAAAATGTTTAATTTAGAAAGAAAAAAAAATCAAGGTTTGTATCGAACTGTGAGTCAAAAATAGTGTTACAAACTAGTGTCCGACCGATAGGGATTTTTTGGCCCGATAACGATTGCCGATATTAGAGGAGGTGCAATCACCGATAGCCAATATGCAACCGATATAGTGAGTTTTTGAGCTGGAATGAAAACAGGCCTTGGATTGTGCATAGATTTTGCACCGATATGATGATGCAAAAGTACAGTCACAGTGACAGAAGTACAGACAAATGCTTCCTTAAACCAATATCTTTATTCAAGACTTTTAACATTTAACATACTTTGCTCCTTTTTTCAGCCATCTGTGTAATAAAGGAAAGAAAACATTTATATTATTTAACCTATGCATTTTTAAATTTGTAAACAGAGAACCATTCATTTTACTGTGTTAATTCATATTTGCATGCAAAACAGACGGAACAGCGATCTCAGCTGCCTACAGCTGCTGCTGTTATTGATTTTAACAAAGACGAAAACAGCGATGATTGCTGAAAGGCAAAGGTGTGTGGCGCTGGCAGCGGCCACAAATAAGAGACACCAGCGTTGATGAGGAAGTGATGCGGCACACTCGTAGCCTTGATGTTAAATATGCCTGACGTTACTTAATTTATTGTGTTATCGAATAGACATGGCCAACGTTTCGACCTAGAGGTCTTCATCAGGGCAAAAGAACAAAACAAAGTGACGGAGTTTAAATAGATGCGGGTGGCGAGTTGATGCGGTGGTTGTGTCCACTCGTTGGTTTAGGTAACTAAAAGGGGACATTTCGGCGCAGGAGGGAGCGTGGATGCGATCTCCTTCAACCACGCACAGTAAAAGGGAATGATGGGAACGTTTTTTCTGATTTACTGAGAAACAATGCCCAGGTTAGCAATGCATGCCAAAAAACATGTCGTTCATTCGTCCCCTCCATAAACCAACCCAGCTGTTGACACACACAATCAAACCAAGCCAAAATGACGACGATAAAATAAAAGTGATCCCGCGTCGTGTCAGGGAGACTAGTGCTTTCTTGGTTCAATCCTTTTAGCATTGTATTTGTATTAAACTGTACCCTTCGGTGCTTTTGTGCAAACTTTTAATAACGTTTTCAATCAATTAAAAGTTACTATAGCAAGCGCGTAGTGGGGAGCGTTCCGTGTTGTCTCACAAACATGGAGAAATGAACATAGGACAATCCAGTCCACAATTATACAGCAATTGTGGCTTGTGGAAGAGGGGGAAAAGTCCGCTGGTTGTCCGCTGGTTGGTCAGGTGGTCGGGAGGTTTCGTGGTGTGGAGTGGGGAAGGGACTTCACTGAAATGTGAGCTGAGCCAAAGTCTCTGGCTGAGCTCAGCGCGCCCCACTGGACAAAATAAATCAGCACACCAGCGCGTGCTTTTGTCATTGACACACTTTTTTTTTCTATCGACGCAACATTTCACCGGTACGATAGAACCCCCGATAGAAATTAGGCCGTTCTATCGGGCCCCGATATATCGGTGGCCGATAATCGGTCGGTCACTATTACAAACCGAATTGTGAGTTTGGTGTATCGTTACAGCCCTAGTCGCTAGTCAAAGCACGGTGACAACAGACATGGATGTGACTCAGGGGAGCGAGGCGAGCACATCGTTGCTAGGGCCTTTGAACGGCAAGTTCTTCTCAGTGTATTCAATTGATAAGTCATGCAATACAATTTTGTAATGTCCTCGATTTGGAATTCTTTATTTGGGTACATTTAGCAGATATGATATTAAAATGCGATTAATTAGATTAATTAATTACAAATTTTTTTAATCGCCTGACAGCCCTAATAATAATATAATAATATGTAATAATATGTATAATAATAATATTGTTTAAAGTGAGCCTCTTATCGTTTAACAGAAAAATACATCATACAAACAGCAACTTTTGCAGCCTTGTCAGTCTAATGGCGAGTTATCACCTTTCTGTCATCGCTAACATCTCTCTATAAAAGCAAGGAATCTCTGTCTGTCTGTCTGTCTGTCTGTGCCTCAAATATCTCTGCGGATCAGGATCAGAATGACCTGAGAGTTTCAACATGGCTGCCGTTTGGTTCAGTGGTGTGCGACTTCGCATTTGTTTGGACTGCAATGATACCGTGAATAAATTGTTTCATAATGCTTTACACATTCTCGAGCATAGTCCACCGGAGCTATCACAGTGACATGCGCATTAGAGCCAATCACTGCAGAGTACAAGCCACGACACACATTAAGAAACAAGCGGATGTATACCTGCAGCAGCGCGAGCTGGACCGGGAGTTAGCCGGCGGTTCGGTCCCGTTCTGTTCTGTGCATCTAAACTGACTGTTGTGGATTAATGAGACTAAACGAGACCGGACCGTGTCTGTTCGGGTCTGAGGAGAGCGGATTTATACCTGCAGCGGCGCGAGCTGGACCGGGAGTTAGCCAGCGGTTCGGTCACGTTCTGTTCTGTTCTGTCCATCTAAACTGACTGTTATGGATTAATGTGACTAAACAAGACCGGACCGGTCTGTTCGGGTCTGAGGAGATGCGGAGATGTGGAGACGCGCGGACAACAAAGTGGAATCGTAATCTGTGGATTTTCGTGTGTAGCTAGCGGCTACACAGCCCAACTCCCGACCTGACGGACCGGACGCACCGACCTGTCCAAAACCGAACTTGGTGTCCGACACGCTTTTTCGCAAACATTGCCGTCACGTTTGCTTTGTGTCTGGTGCACAAGAGCTAATTGATAATGTAGCAGCGCGACGAGTCCTTGCTAGCTAAGCAGCTAAACTTTAGCGCCGCTCCGTGTTTAGATCCCGCCCTGTGTGGGTCACTACATTGTCATTGGTCAGGTTCGCACACGCTGTTAATGATACCATTGGCTGTAGAGTGTGACAATCTGTCAATAAAAATCAGCCAACACTTGCTCTCCTCCGATCTACATTGATCTCATAAGTCGCCTCTGTGAAGTTTGAATGACAGAAATCCGTCGTAGCGATGGAGAACTTCAATCCATGCACCATACACTGTATTTAGTGGAATGTCAAGACCATAGTTATAATATACATAGATGCCTCATAGACTGACGCTGCCTACTGGAGCTGACGTATTAGCGCGGCCGCCATCTTGGATGGCTCCCCAATGCGCCCCCCCCTGCATATTTCTACTGTGGAAGGTGTTTCCCCAACTACGTAATCATAACTCCCCAAATTTTTACCAGATTTTCACACAGTCACAAATGGCAGAGCTTTAGTTATGATACAGGACGCTGTCACAAAAATTATTTTTAGAAAAAGAAAATACAAAAATCTTACTTGTGAAAGGTAATCCCCCGTGATCTAGTAACAATACTGCGCCGTTATTGCAACCGTAAACTGCACAAAATACGGGCATAGTTGCTCGCTCTCCGTTGACTCCGATTGACTCTGGTGCTAGCCTAGAGTGAGGAGACCCAAACAATATGGCAGCTACTCGGGGTGCCAAAGTTTACAATTTTTCTACACGTCTAAACGGGACTTCTAACCAACGTGTACCCAGTCACACGTCGGAATTCGCAATTGCGCTATATAACCACTAGAGGGTTCTGTCTCCATTCAAACACCTCCTAATCCCATTAAATCAAAGCCATTCCAGTAGTTATCAGACAAAACCTAGTCTTGTAGACCCACTTCAAATAGGTGCTAAATTATAGCCAACATCTCTCTATAAAAGCAAGGAATCTCTGTCTGTCTGTGTGTATGTGTATATGTGTCAAATATCTCTGCGGATCAGGATCAGACTGACCTGAGAGTTTCAACATGGCTGCTGCTTGGTTCAATGGTGTGCCATGCGGATTTGTTTTGATTACAATGATACCGTTAATGAATTATTTCATAAATGCTTTACACATTCAGCAAGCATTGTCCACTGGAGCTACCACAGTCACGTGCGCACCAGAGCCAATCACTGCAGAGCTCAAGCCAGGACATACCTTTAGAAACAAGCAGATTTATACCTGCAGTCGCGCGAGCTGGACCGGGCTTTTGCCAGCGGTTCGGTCCCGTTCTGTGCATCTAAACTGACTTTTGTGGATTAATGAGACTAAACAAGACCGGACCGAGTCTGTTCGGGTCTGAGGAGAGCGGATTTATACCTGCGGCGGCGCGAGCTGGACCGGGAGTTAGACGGCGGTCCGGTCCCGTTCTGTTCTGTGCATCTAAACTGACTGTTGTGGATTAATGAGACTAAACGAGCCCAGACCGAGTCTGTTCGGGTCTGATGAGATCTGGAGACGTGCCGACTACTAAGTGGAATCAGAATCTGTGGATGTTCGTGTGTAGCTAACATTAGCTGCTAGCCGCTAGCCCACCTCCCGAGGCAACGGACCGGACCCACCGGCACGTCCAAAACCGGACTTAGGGTAAATAATGTCCGCCACGCTTTTTCGCGAACATCGCCGTCACGTTTGCTTTGTGTCTGGTGCAGAAGAAACGGTAAAAACAGGCTTTTGTCATGAAAGTGTCCAAGCAGCAAGTTTGGTTGTAGAGGAACAGGAAGTTGTGTGAGGGACGTCGGCGGTGATACAGACAGCGACAGAGTTAGCGAGTTTTGAGAGTTGAGATATCTGTGACATATGGCGTGTTTGGAGTGTACAGTTAGTGTGAAATGAAGTGTTTGGTGTGTAGTGTAGTCGTTTTTATTTGTGTTGTGAGTCAACTGCTGAATTGCGGAGCAGGCAGGAATGAGCTGAGGAGCCTGAGGCATTGCCTGCATTTTAATGTAAATAGTTACATATAACTTGTAAATTTCAAAGACTTATGCACAAATTCAGCAAACAACAATTTATATTTGCATTATAACTAATGCAATTGGTTCATTAAACTGTTTGTGGTTTTCACAGTAAAAAAAATCTAACTTTTTCCTACTCTGATTTTGTTATTTTGTGATGTAGGTCCATAGTGTTAATATAGTATGTCAACATGAAAAAATAACTGCACAGTCACACATGTGAGGTTGTGCTGAAAATAATGACACCAAACAAGGCAAGGTAAATAGTTTTCAAGGTGAAGTATAATGGTATAATCAAAAGTAGTCAAAAACAGCCAATTATATCCCTGACGTCCCACCTTCAAACACAACCTCATTTGGCCATCCATGAAAAAGCTACTTAACCTCCCACTTTTCTATAGGAAGAGGCTACATGCTTCCTATGGGCAATGCACTAGTAACAGATAAATCACAGAACTTCATTTAACATTTTAAGGCTTAGGCCTACTTATGACAGAAAGTAAAATGAGTTGAAAATAAAATCGTCTATCATTTTGACAGACAAGAAAACGTACAAGTGAAAGCTGAAAAAGGTTTAACCTTCTTTTTTATTAATTGTTTTAAATTCTCACATTTACAATTTGTTTTTAAACTTTTTTTAAAGTGCAAAACTGCAACTGCATTCACTGAAATGGGTGAAAAAAATGTGTTTTTTTCCAGGTTGTAAAAAGCAGACAGTACACCAACCAACAATATAATCAATGTACAACAACAACAAGCAACAGTAAAGGCTAAAATAACAAGCCATTAACAGTTTTTGTTTTCAGCAGCACTATGATGACTCGAGCGCTGCGCTCTTCTCCCCTTTCCTCTGCAGCCTATTTTACACAGCAGCTGTCTTGCCTTTAAGTGGTCTCGCTGGTCTGAAAAAACAATAACAAAAACAAAAAAAAGTTTTTAAATAATTTTTACGAATGGCCAAGAACGACATTTTACCGGTATGCAAAATAAATCACCAAATACAAATAGAATAGCCTAACTCAGATCAAAACAATGATGGAAATTATATTAATCTGGGTAATAGGCTAATAGTGCAAGAGAAAAATAATTGTATAATAATTCATTACCTCTGCAGGTTTTTGTTGAGGAAGATGAGCTTATTGACATTGTCTGGTAGTAACCTGGAGCGTAGCTTGGACACCACTTGGCCTGCTGCAGAGAAAACTCTCTCGGATGACACCAAAGTGGCCAGTATGGAGAGGAACTTTCTGGCCAACCTTGACATGATGGGGTATTGCAGTTCATGGGCTCTCCACCACACAACGGGTCTGTCTGAAGAGGAATGGCCGGGTCGGAAAGGTACTGCTCTAATTCAGATTGGGTGTCGTCCTCGTCCTCGTCCTCTTCCGCACAATAGGATGCTCCAAACAGAAAAGCCATGGCACTAGTCTCCGTTTTCTTCCCCTTTTTTGCATCTGGTCCCCGATCTTCACCTTGTCTCTCCCCCTCCTCTTCATCATGTCTCGCTTTTGCCTTTTCTTTTTCTGCTTCAAATATTCCCTCCATGTGCGCCTTTGCTGCAACTCATACTTCAGGTGAGAGGAAGCTCAGCCTTTTATGCTGGGGGTCGAGGACTGCAGCAACCACAGCAGGCGTTGATGCCGTCTCGATGTCAAAAGGCAGGAATCTTTTGGCAAGTGACTCTCGTACCGTGTTCACAAAAGTTCTGATCCTGCCATCGCTTTGGTTTGTTGCCAGCAGATGTTCTTTCATGAGGCCACACACCACCGGGTACACATCTGAGAGTGAGAACGCTTCCTTGGCACACAAGGCTGTTGTAGACACCTCCAATGCTTTCAGTACCGGCTCAATCTCCTCCATCATCCTCCAATAGTCAACTCTCAGCTCCAGGTTGCGCGCATCCCCGGGTTTGGTGACAGAGCGATCGGACAGCACAGCAGTGATCGCCCAACGTTGTTCCAGCAGCTGTGCAAACATGTTATAAACAGAATTCCACCGGGTCTTGCAGCACTGAATAAGTGCATGTTCCTTGTCGGGAAACATTTGTTTTTGCTTTGCACGGAGAGCTTGTGTCGCGATGGTGCTATGGTGGAAGTGCGCTACCAACTTGCTGCTGGCTCCCATGACGCGCTCCAGAATCGGGACAGCTTTGAACCCGTCCTGTATCGCCAGCTGCAGAGTATGGGCAAAGCAGCAGACAGACTCCCACTCACAGGCCTGGTTAGCTTTGACGATATTTGCTGCATTATCGTGAACATACGCACTCACCCGGTCACTCTCCAACTCCCACTCCGCCACACCACGTTTTAACTCCTTCTCGAAGTTTTCTCCTGTGTGCCTCTCCTCCAGGTTTTCCGTAGCGAGTACATACGCTTGCAATAATAATAATCAGAATCATCAATATGGCTGCGGTGGCGGAGCTGCCGTGAGTACGAGCTACAGTCTAGTCTGCCTTTCTGTCTAATCGCCAAGGGCTTATCTTGAATCCTATCCTTTGGACATTATAACGTTACGTCTTATATTAGATAGTAAATTCAGCAGCGGCATCACCTATTGCTTTAACTGGAAAAGACAAACTCTTTCTGAACAATGGAACACGCCGTCTCCAACCAAACAATTTGGGAGGCCATTCAAGAAATGAAAAAGGACATGCTTTCTCATTTTGACTCTAAAATGGCCATAATGCAAACAAGTCTTAACACTATACATAATCGCATGTCAACGATTGCAGAACATGTCATGGAGTTAGAGCAACGTGTCAGTGCAAATGAGGATACTGTGACTGACCTGAGAAAACTCGCCTCAAAGCTTGAGAAGGATAATTTCTACACGAAGGAGAAGCTCGAGGACCTGGAGAACAGAAGTCGATCCCATAATCTGCGTTTTCTTCATGTTCCTGAGCAGGCCGAGGGTAGGAACATGCTGGAGTTTATGAATAAACTCATCCCACTGCTCCTTGGTGAAGAAAACTTCACATCGTTGCCAGTTATCGAGCGGGCTCACCGCTTTCCTACCACACGCAGACAAATTACCAAAACTGGTCCGAGGCCAATCCTGGTCAAATTCCTCCTACTCCAGGATAAAGTGAAGCTCCTTCGACTTGCCCAAGCGAAAAGGGAACTTTTATTCAATGGGTGCACCATCCATATCTACCCTGACTACAGCGCTGGGGTCCTCCAGAAACGGCGTGAGTTCAACAACATAAAGAAGAAACTTCGTGAACTGAACATTAAATACTCTCTCCTGTACCCTGCAACACTGAAAGTCATAATCGACGGTAAATCCAGACTGTTTCGCTGCCCTGACGACGTTGAAACATTTCTCCGTGATGACATGTCATCGCCATAACCCTCTGGGTGAGGTCCTCTTCTGATGTTTATTCCTTTTCTTCTCATCGTAATGATGCTTCCTTTGTTTTATAACTGATAAAGCATCCTAATCACTATTAAGATGATCGCCTTCCTATCGGGTGCTTGTTACCATGGTGATTTTTGTTTGCCATCTGCCGTGTGTTTGGGCACGTAAAGCACAGTGTCGCAATGAACTGTTGTAAAGCTCCTTTGTTAATATTTACCGCTGAAGGAAGTTACTTTTGTTTGCTTGTTTGTTTGTTCTTATTTGGCCCATGGAACAAAATAAATAAATAGATAAATAAATACATAAATAAATTAAATAAAAAATAATAATAATAATAATGATTGTGTCAAGGCCCAGTAATAAAAGTATGTGAAGTGAGAAACCTTGATTTCGCTTTCCTTATGATTATTGAAATCCTTTAAATTATTCTCACAGTTTCTGTCAATTGGTAGACTAGACAAAGCTTATTACGTCTCTGTTTAGAAGTTCTGTTAGATTGTGTTATGTGTGTGAATGTGTCCGTGTGATCATGGCTCTCCCCTCTGCCCTCTCCCAAGTCACCATCTCCCCTTCATCACCACCCCCTTACTACATACCCTATCAGTACCTGTGATGTATTTAATTGAATTGCTTGGTGTTTGTATACAAATTTGTTTGCGTATACTAATCTGTGTATAAATATTTTTGATTTATGAATTCAGAAAAAGGTTTACACATTATTCATCTTAATATTAGGAGCCTACCATCCAAAATCGACCTCCTAAAAGCATGGGTTGCTTACAATAAACCTAGTGTGCTCACTTTGTCTGAAACTTGGCTTCACAGTAATATTTCAGATAATGAAATCGAACTTACTGATTATGTTTTGTATCGCGCTGATAGAGGATCTAGAGGAGGAGGAGTGGCTACATACGTTTCATCTCATTTATGCTCAGAACCTGTTGTGCCAACAGCTACACGTCTGTATTTTGAGTGCCTTTTTGTCAAATTAATTTTTCATAAAAATAAACACTTAACCATAGGTAATATTTATAGACCCCCAAATGCTCATTCAGAATCTACTGATTGTATACTCTCCACCATCAACTCCATAGATCGACCAGGAGAAATGATTGTGCTTGGTGATTTTAATAAAAATTGGTTGGAACGTGTATCTCTCAAAGATAAAAATGTATTTAGCAGCATAAACCTTACGCAAATTATCAGTGAACCAACAAGAGTTGATAGAACATCTTCAACCCTCTTAGACTGGATACTTGTCACTCATCCTGATCGAATTATAAAATCAGGGGTACTACCTGACAGTTTAAGTGATCATTCAATTATTTTCTGTGTTTGGAAAATTAAAGTTCCTCGTCTTCCACCAAAGTGTATAAAAGTAAGAAAAATAAAGTTATTGAAGATGTCGGTGCTATAAAATGGGATAGACTACAACTAATACCTTTTTGTTAACGATGCTTGGGATTATTTTTACACAGAGTTTACTGATGTTATTAACAAACATGCCCCCTGGACAACAAGGAAAGTTAAGGGCAGACACCTACCATGGATAAATGCTGACTTATTAGGTTTATTCAAACAAAGGGATAAGGCCTGGCATAAATATTGTTCCACAAAAGATTTAGGTGACTGGAATGCATATAAACAACTAAGAAACATCTGTACAACTAAAACTAGGAATGCAAAAACCCAGCTACTATAAAGACTCACTTAATAATGATTTTAAAAACCCAAAACAATTCTGGAACACAATTAATAGCATAATGAGTAAGTCTTCAAAAGATTCCACTGCTGATCTGAGAATTAATAACGAAATTGTGAACGATCCTTGAACAATTGCAAATGCCTTTATCCAACATTTCTCCAAGATCTGTAGCTCTCATTCCTTTTGCCCTTCTTACAAAAATGTAGCATCATCCATTGTTAATTGCAGTCACTCCTTTTCCTTTAGGAAAATAAGTCCACTGGATGTACAACGGGTCATAGATGGACTGAACTCTACCAGTGGAGCTGGTCCAGATGGCCTTGAAATTAAGTTTGTAAAGATTGCCTCTCACATTTTTTCATATCCCTTGTCTGATCTATTTAATATGTCAATTGATACCTGTGTTGTTCCCTCAAGTTGGAAATGTTCCAGAATCACACCTTTACATAAAGGTGGTGATTCTCATGACTTTAATAACTATAGACCCATTGCCATAATAAATTGTGTAGTCAAATTATTTGAAAAAATAGTTTTTAATCAACTTTCTCATTATATTAATGAGTTTGACATTTTATTCCCTTATCAATCTGGTTTCAGATCAAATTTTTTAACAACAACGGCTCTCCTTAAATTCACTAATGACATAACATCCTCCTCAGACAACAATATGCTCACAGGTGCAATTTTCATAGATCTTACCAAGGCTTTTGACATGGTTGACCACTATCTCCTCCTCGATAAGCTCCATGCCATAGGACTCTCTGAAAGCTCATCGCTCTGGTTCAATTCCTACCTTCATCACAGATACCAATGTGTTTCTCTTCATGGCACACAGTCAGATTTTATGTTAATGGAAAAGGGTATCCCCCAAGGTTCTTCCTTAGGTCCACTATTGTTCAGCATCTTTATCAATGACTTACCACAAGCTTGTTCTGATTGTCAAATTCATCTTTATGCAGATGATGCTGTCATGTACACCTCTGGATCCAATATTTTTCAAATCCAGTCAATATTACAGTTACATTTTGATAACATACAGAATTGGTTTTTAACCAACAAACTTTTACTAAATAAGAAGAAGTCATATAATATGTTATTTGGTACTAGACAGAAACTTTTACATTTCGCTAAACTGTCCATTAGTTATCCCGATGGTACTCCCCTTGAAGTAATAGATCGTTTCAAATATCTTGGTGTCTGGCTTGATTCTCAACTTACCTTTAAAGTACATATTGACTCAGTTATCAAGAAAATAAACTGCAGCTTGGGTCTTCTGTATCGTTCAATAAACTGTTTCACTCTACAGATTAGGAAAAAGATTGTCACACAGCTTATTCTTCCTATACTCGATTACGCAGATATTGTATATCAAAACACTTCAGAAACCAACTTGTCCTCTCTAAAAGTCACTTATAACAACCTCTGCAGATTTTATATTAAGATGTCCATACAGAACTCATCACTGCACTATGTATCATTCTCTAAATTGGTTAACACCCGAGTTCAGAAGGCAGTTTCATTGGCTGCAGTTTATTTTCAAATGTATTCATTATAAATACCCTCCATACTTAAAACAATATTTGACCCCCTATAGGTCACAGCACTACTTACGCCATACTGACAGTTGTTTTTTCTTTGTTTCCGAGAATTCAGAAGGAAGTTGGTCGTTTTTCCTTTCAATTTAAAGCTCCGTCAGATTGGAATACCTTGCCTACATTTCTAAAATCATCACTTCTTTTCATCTCTTTAGGAAATCCCTTTTTATTCATTTACAAAAACCCTGTTCTTGTTTCTATCAAATTACTGACGATAATATTGATCTTTGGTGAACAAAAAACCCATCTCACTGACATTGAATGTACGAATGTACTGGATATGATGATGGGTATATAATAAGAGTAGTATATAATACCACTCATGTATGAATGTGAATCTAGATGGTCTGGGGGGGCAGGGAACGGTGGGTCAAGAGTGTATTGTGTGGATGTTATCATCTTGTAATGTATTGTTTTGTTGTAATGTTCTGTCTTACTCTTGTATGTTCTGTAATGTAATGTAATGTCATGTTGTAATATTTTGTCTTGTTATTGTCTGTATACATGTTAAGGACTCCCTTGAAAACAAGATGATTCATCTTAAGGGACTATCCTTCAAATAATTAAATTTAAAAAAATAATAAATCTTCCATTCCTTGTCGAGGAAGTGACAGGTCACTGTCATATATGCCGTTGTGCTCAACGAGATCCAACAGTCCGTCGTTAATGCCACATAAAGAGCTTGCTTCACTTGGTGCTTTATTTTTGTGGAGCAATCTTGGTAGAGCTTTGATATCCGTGAGCTAACTGTCGCTCTGCAGGGAATTTCATAGCCTGGCTCCAGATATTTCATCAGCTGAAAAAATCTGTCGTCCTCAACCATTGACACAGGCTGCATGTCGGGGGCCACCATGTCAGCTATTTAGTTGCTGATATGTTCACTCCTTGCCTTGTCACATTTCTTCGACTTGTGTTATGTATAATCCCTCATGCTAGCCTGTGAACCGCTAGCGGTAGCACCGATACCAGCAGGAGTCTCTCCCTCCAACTTGTTCGGGTGTTTCCATCGCAGGTGGTTTCGCATGGATCTCGTGCTGTTGTTGTAAGCCAACTTTGCCTGACATAGCCTACATTCAACTTGATTTCCACTGGCAGTTTATTCAAAAAACTGCCACACAGTGCTCCGCTTGTTGACTGCCGCCATCGCGTACCCGAGTCAACTTGAACTGACGCGACACTGGCTGTGGGTTGTTTTTTTTTATATCAACGTAACATTGTGCCCCATTCATCTATTATGTATGCGGATAACTGCACTAGTGGGAACATTTAAGTGTATAGTTAGATAATGTTATTATCTGAAGCTTTCAGGCAACATTATCACCCCTAAAAATACTATATATATTGTTAAGAAATGAACGAGGAGGAGGAGGAGGAAAAAAAAAAAGACGTGTAAACGGTTATTGATTTTTCTAAACAGTTATGATTTGTTATCCATGTACCCGTTGACACGTGTAGATGTTGACACCCCTAGCGGCAACGCTGGGTTACGTTCCAGCACGTCATGAGGCGTCTACATACTATATATATTATATCTATGGTCAAGACCACTTCAGGAAGGCTGGCTTTGAATCGCCCCAAGAAATGTTGGACACTGTGTAACACATTCATTCATTCATTCATGTTGTTTATTTCGGGCATGTCAATTCATCATTATCACATTTCATCATTGTTCAAATAATACAATACACATGGCCGAAAGGGAAAAGCGGGAGAAGCCAAAGCTTATCTAGTCCCGCCCCCATTACCCACAGGATAAGATCTTCATCCTGATCTTTTCTTATCTTTTGCATTTTACATTTTTACCTACCAATTTCTTCTGCTATGACATTAAACAGAGTGGGATAATTTCTTAACACTTTCCATAATCACCTAATTGAAAGACATTGTATTTAATGTTTTGATGTTTGTAAATATATACGAATATATGAAAGAAACAAACGTTTATTCAAACAGGGCCTGAAAGTGATACAAGAACTGATCAGCCTCCTCTGTGTCTGAGCCATAAAGAGACAGAAGGCTGACACTTCTCTTCAGACATACACAAGAGGCTTGGAGTAGTAACATTCAACAGTTAACACTTATCCGTGTTTGTTAGCAGCCAGTCTTGCACAAAGTGATTTGGACTAATAATACGTTGATTGTGGTTACTACCCTAATCTCAGTGAGAAAAGTTTATTTATGTTTTATTTGTTATTGGATTAGGTTTGATTGTTGGGCCTTGTCGGATGTATGCGCTCTAGTGATTGCCATTCTAGTTTATTTGACAGGTAGAGTGCTTTCCACCTTTTGTGGTAAGTAAGATTGTGATAGTGCAGTAAGTAGCGCAGCGGCTTCGCAGTCAGGCTCTGTGGAACGAGTTTGAATGGATCATGTGAATTTTATTCATCCACTTTTTTCTTCTTTTTGCTGTGAAGGCACATTTCATCCTGTACAATGTGCTAATTAGAGCATGTCGTCATTTTCGAGCTTGACTAAGTAACCACATTGAAATTTCTGTTGATATATAAGATACTACAAGAGGAACTAACAGATAATAGTTTAGATATAAAAGAAAAATGGGAACTGGAAATGAACACCATAATTCCAGATAACGGCTGGGAACTGTCATGCAGAGAGGGCCACAAAATTACAAATAACCCTATCTGGAAGGAATTTGAATGGAAAACTAAGATGAGGTTTTTCAGGACTCCCGTCGTTACGTCAAGATTTGCAGATACCTCAGATCAGTGCTGGAGGGGCTGTGGCCTGATGAGAGACCACACACATTCTGGGACTGTCCGAAACTGTTAAGATATTGGCTAAACATACAAGTTGAAATAAAAAAATGTTTAAATGTAGATCTTCCCTTAAAACCATTTTGTTTTGTGTTAGGAATATTGCCGGATGATCTAGAAAGCTATAATAAGAGAATACTGCTGAGAGTCCTTCTTCTAATTGCCAAGAAGATGATTACAATCTCCTGGCTGAGGCCGCAGCCCCCCACAGTAACACAATGGAGAGAGAAGGTTAAGGATGTTTATTACATGGAAATTATAACCGCAAGATTACACTTGAAAACGGATGTATTTTTGAATAGATGGTCCCCAATTACCTCATATTTTGTTGATTGAAATGATTCTTGATGTGACTGATGAGGATTTTTTTTCCCCCTGCCATTCAATTATGAATAATGAACGTTTGTGTACTGTATGTTCATCTTCTCACTCAGTGAATGAAGATCACTGCCCACTTTCAAGTATGGACTCTATCTAGACATTGTTAGGATGTCAAAATCCATGGACTACCTCTACCCCATTTACACCTGTGTTGTATCCTTGAACGTATGAATGTATATGACTGCATCTGATAAAGGGAAATAAAAAGAAGTAAAAAAAAAAAAAATTCTCAGTTGAAAACCAGTATTGTAAATCCTGGTGAAACATGGTCTAAATGTGACCGTTAAATAAATGTCCTCCAAGTCTCAAGAAATCATTTTCACTTCTGAGCCAGTTGAACGTCTGGTTGCCAGTGACTTCTGTGTAATGTCTTTTAAAATGTGTTTTTATATAGTAAAAAAGTAAGGCAATTGATATAGGCAGTTAATATTGGGTTGTATAGAGGGGGAATGGCAGGGGAGCTGTAGGCACAACCCAGCAAGCAGTATTATGTCTTAAGACTTAATAGCCGTCAGTTAACAATGTCTGGGCTAAATTTGGTCTGTCAATGCAAATTTATTAGACGTCTGTTAACTAAATGTTGACATTTTTACCATATTTCGCCAGAATTTGCAATACTGGCTTTCAAGTGAGAAATGATTAAAATGAGCATAAGACTTTATTAGAGGAAAAAAGGCAACTAAAGTTTTATTCAATCAAATAGCTCCAAATCATTGATAGAATATCTGAGGCAAGGTTGGGGCTAGTCAAATGTTAACAGGTATACAAAGTCCATGTTTCATCCCCTGAAAGGAACACAACTAAGCTTATTAGAGTTCTTCTGTCTGACATGTTAAATAGAACTCAGTGGGAGTTGTCATTCTTACTGTCTGTCTGTCTGTCTGTCTGTCTGTCTGTAGGCAGTGGACAGCAGTCTGTAACTGGAGTAGAGAACGCAGATGATGCCAACAGTTATTGGCAGATTCGAGGGAAGCCCAACCTTCCGTGTCAACGCGGGGCTGCCATCAAGTGCGGTCAGGCCATCCGCATCACACACATGAAGACTGGACGAAACCTCCACACACACCACTTCAGTTCACCTCTGTCTAATAACCAGGTCAGACAGCAGCGCACACACACTGTATTTTATACTTGTGTTTTATCACCACCTTGCAAAAGTTTTCTGCTTTACCTCCACCTGCCTGTGTTGTTTGCAGGAGGTCAGTGCCTTCGGAGAGAACGGCGAGGGCGACGACCTGGACGTGTGGGCAGTGCAGTGCGACGGCACCTACTGGGAGCGTGATGAGGCTGTGCGCTTCAAACACGTGGGCACAGACGCCTTTCTAAGTGTGACAGGAGAGCAGTATGGCCACCCCATCCGCGGCCAGCGCGAGGTGCACGGCATGAGCTCTCCCAACCAGCACAACTGGTGGCGTTCCATGGAGGGTGTGTTCATCCAGCCCAACATGGAGCCACTGCACCATGATGAGCTCTGATCATCGCATGGAGACACAAAGCACGTGGATTCCTTTTTATTGCTCACTTGGACCAAATGTGTGAATGATGTAGAATACTTGACTGATGACTCACCTCTGTACATGTGAAGCAGTGTTCTCAGACGAGTAAGATGATGCTAACAGTTTGACGCCGGTTAGGGACACTGTAAAGTCCTGGTCAAAAGTTCACATCCAACCATAAAGAACATGTACAACATGTCAGTTTCAGTTTCAGTGATTTCTACAGCTCTCAACATTTGTGTTCCTCTCATTCATCACAGAAACTTGAGAGCTGTAGAAACCAGTTGAACTTTAGAATACTGTGATATGCATGTTCTTTAACAGTGTTTGGAAACTTTTCACCACAACTGTGTGTAGTGTGGTCAAATGGTCAGATAAAGGAGAAAATACTTTTTTGTAAAAAAAGAAACAAGGTTCACCAACTGGGTATAGCAACTACTTGGGGCCACCAGGGGCGCATAAAGAGCAAATTTAGTGAAATGTAATTTGACTGATTTTGTCCAGAAATATAGAAGCCAAAGAGCAATATCAGTTGAAATATTGATGGGGAGTGATGACAGTGATTGTTGGAAGACAGGTGTCAGTGTCCACAGTCAGCTGTGTCTTACATCATCATGGGCTGAGAGGCTGCTGTGCAAGAAAGAAGCCTTGGTTTCCAATAATAATTGAATCATGAAAGACTATAAAAATGAGGAAGCCTTTTCCCCGTAACCATTGGCATAACAGAGTAACATTGACCCTGGACTCCTGTCATGAAGATACTGATTGGCTTCACATATTCTTTCTTTAGAAGGGAGTGAGGGAAATGGGCAGCATATTTTTATTACTGTCTCTATGTATGATGCATGTATGTTATATATCTTTTTGTGGCTTTAAAAGATTAATAAGAGTATTCAACGATAGTGAAACAAAGTGAACTTTGTTTTAGTGCCATACCAAGGCACTATGACTCAAGTCATCCTCAGCACTGCAATATAATAAATAGTTTTAATTATACGACTTATCCCACCCACATAAGTGAATTTGGTAACAGGCTTTAAGAATAATTCTGGTAACTATATATGTCACACTGCTGGTCTTATGTCGGACAAATGGAGACATCGGAATTGAATTGAAAATGTTTCATAACCAGTTAAAAGTCCCTTGTTGAACATTCAAATCATACTTGATTGTAATCAAAGCCAGATGTGGATTTCTTAATTCCTTCCTGAGCAATAAACGGCTGTAAAGCTAGTTTCATCCTTTTGGCAATTGTTCCCACTGGGAGTGGACCAGTCAGAAACTGGTGGGTCTCATGTGTCAGAGGCTCAGACTCATCATCCTACCAGCCTCCAGAACAACGGTCCCATCCATTATGGTAACGTGATAGATTCTCCATTTTATTCATGCTCTATATTAGTGTGCTAATAATACTTGTATTTATGTTATGGTGAATATGTGAAAGGAGATGTACATTCTTTTTAAAATTAGTGCCTTTTAGTTGTTTTTTATTTTTGTATGTTGGGTCCTTTTTAAAATTGTGTTTGGTGAACTGTAACAGGTTTGTTAAAAGTTTTATATTCGTTCACTGCCACTTGAAAGCATAGCAGGATAAGTCTGGGTGGGTAAAATGAACAGAAGCTCTTGCCCCTCCCGAATTAGGTGCCCTTGAGCGAGGCACAGTGGGGCAGTCAACCCCCACTGCTGTAGTGGAGCTGCTGTATGGCTGGCAGATTAGACTGTGGTTCTACTGAGCAACTGAGTGTGTAACTGTGAATTTGATCAGGATGTTCCTGAAAAAGAGACTATTGTTTTCTAAACAAAAGAATAAAACACACCTGTCCTCTGACCAGAAGCAGGTGTTATATTGCTCCTCTCAAAGTTACTGGACTCCATTGATGAAAAACAGTAATTTTACCTCGCAGATCATCATAAAACACAGGAATTGTTAGTTTGGGTATGTGGTTGCAGGATAGCAGGTAAATTAATAGTTCCATCAAGTCACATGAATTCAGGTCAACCGGCAGATCGAACAATCAACTAAAAATGCATTTCGTAGCTAAATCTTGACATGACCGTTGAATACAGTTGAGGCCAAAATTATTAGCCCCCCTCATGAAATTAGACAAAACTCTTGATTTCTCCATGGAAATGACCATTAACAACAAGTGTTTATAGTGTATTTGTTTCCAAAATAACAAAGACAAAATGTCCACTAAGTTTGATTAGGATATTTTATTGATACACTGAGTTGAAACAAGAAAGGGCAAAAATGAGGTGTCCAAAATTATTAGCCCCCTGGCCATTAATAGTGTACCGTTTCTGAGCAACAACGGACAACAACATTAGTAGTAGTTCTTTACTAGGTTGGCACAGGTCTCCTGAGGGATTTTGGCCCATTTTTCCATTGCAAATTGTCCCAGCTGGTCCAAATTGCGTGGTTTCCAAGCATGGATGCACAGATTCTCAATAGGATTGAGGTCTGGGCTCTGTGCGGGCCACTCCAGGACCTTGGTGATGGTATCCTTCAGGTACACTTGGACAGATTTCGATGTATGCTTTGGGTCATTGTCTTACTGAAAGACCCAGCGACGACCTAAGGCTAGACTATGAGCAGATTTCTGCTTATAATCCCTCAAAATTTCAACATAATAGTCTCCTTTCATGATGCCATGCATCTGAGCAAGGCTCCCTGTGCCTGAGGCTGCAAAACAGCCCCATAGCATGATGCTCCCACCACCATGTTTAACTGTGGGAACTTTGCTTTTAGGGTTTAAGGCCTCTCCCTTTCTTTGCCAATCATAAGCAACATCCATGTGCCCAAATAGTTCCAGTTTAGTCTCATAAGACCAAAGCACAGACTTCCAAAACTCATCTTTACCTTTCAAATGTTCATGGGCAAACCTTAGTCTGGCTATGATATGCTGCTCTTTGAGTAAAAGGGATCTTCTGGGACGATGGCCCTGAAGGCCACAATGATAGAGAGCCCTCACAACTGTGTTCCTTGAAACATCAACTCCAGATCAGCAACAATCATCTTGGCAGATGTCCGGGGCTTCTTGCTGACATCTCTGACTATTTTCCTCTCCAGAGTTCAATGATGCAAAGTAAAGCGGTTCTAGACATTGTGAAACGCTTGGAAATGGCAATATAGCCTTCCCCCTTATCATGAGCCTCCACTATCTTCTTTCTGAGCTCAAGACTGATTTCCTTTGACTTTGGCATGGTGAGTAAGAGTAGTCCCTCTCAATAATCTGTTCCTTGGAGTCCTTTTATGCTGATTGAATGCTCAGGTGTTGTTAGGAAGCCAGTTGACTGTACAGGTGTGTTTTGAAAGCATACATTCACATGGGGGTAATATTATTGACCACACCATCATGGGGGCTAACATTTTTGACCACCCCATTTTTCACTATATTTATAAAGCAAGCCTAAAAACAAATGTAATATTCCGAAATGTATCAAAAGCTACTAAATAGCACTGGTGAATGTTTGATCATATCAAGTTTTATCAATGCTGAAAACATTGACGAGAATTTTAGGAAAATGTTCCATAATTCCTGGGGGGCTAATAATTTTGGCCTCAACTGTATGAATAACTTCAGCTAAACACGAACAAGGCCAGTGTTGGACTGTCCGTGAGCATCTGTGGCCATGGTTTTTGTGGTGTGTGTAGCTACACCGATCCAATTATTCACTCCCTCTCTCTGTCTCAGCAGACACCCAGACACCGTGAAAACTACAACAAATTATTGCTGCTGCGCAGCGATGGGTCGGGTCCTGGCTATTTTATGGCAAATTTAGGCAATTCTGAGCAACAAACAGGAAGACAAGACAGTTGACAACAATGTTCATTTTGGACCACTTGAGGCTAGAACTCACAACTTCTGGAACCAAAGACTGTCATCTATCGCTCTGAGCTAATTGGCAAGTGGCAATACAACAGTGGCTTCACAAATTGACTAAGCCATTCACTGTTGTGCAGGCAGATTTGAAACCACTGTAAAAAATTCAGTTATCAAGACAAAAATCTGAAAATACACATATTGCAGTACGGAGATGTTGGTAATTTGTTGTTTTTAAAAATTATTGATTTGCTCCATAAGTGAATAACTGATGTTTAAAAATGCTGCTTGCATTGACTGCAATTATTCACACGAGAGCAGAATTCAAACTGTTCTCAAAAATTCAGTTTTTTAGGTAAAATTCTGATATTTGTCAAACATCATCTACCATGACTCTAAAAAATTTTCAATTTTTTCATGAACATTGAAGATTTATTTATCAATCTGCAGGTATATGTTAAGAGTAGTGTTCACAGTCAAACATTTTCATGCACTGTAGCCAAAAATTGTGGGAGGTTTTTATAAGTTTTACAGTTTAAAAAAAAACAGTGATGGACTTCATAATTTTTAATAGGTTTAAATGTGCAAAAGTTTCTTTAGTATTGGGGCTACAGTTTTATGAAAGTGTGAAGTTCTAGCGGGTGATTTGTTATGAATTTTCAATGTTTTGAACTTTAGATCCTTGCTGTAGCGCCACCATCAGGACTATTGGCTTGGGTTTACAGCTGAGGTAATCTGGCATGAGACTGGACCTTTATGCAAAAGTCGGGTAGCTTTCACCCATGGTCCGGTCCAAGCTATTTGTTTTTAATTAATTAAGAGGCTTGCTGTGATGCCACCATCAGGACAATTGTCTTGTGTCTCATGTTGAGGACATCCGACATTTGATCTGTCATTATCATCATCATCATCTTTGCTGGGTCTCGAACCCACAACCCCCTGACACCAAGAACCAGCTCCTAACTCACTGAGCTAATCGGCTGGAAGGCAGATTTGCTGTGTAGCTTCATTTGTCCAGGCAGCTGTTGTCAAGGCAGATTTCAAAAATGGTCAAAATGTCAGAAATTCTGTTACCTGAACAAAAATGAACAAAAATCTGATAATACATAAATTGCATCTTGACAGCATGGAAATGTTGGTGTATTGTTTTTAACTCTAGGTGTTTTGCTTCATAAGAGAAAATCTGATGTTTAAAAATGCCACTCTTACATTGAGTCCAGTGGTTCCCATGAGAGCAGAATTCAAAATGTTCTAAAAAATTCAGTTTTTGAGATAAAATTCTGATATTTGCCAAACTTCATCAACCATGACTCCAAAATGTTCTCAATTTTTTTCAGGAAGATTGAAAATGTATTTAGCAAGAATTTGATAGTATATGTCTACAGTACTGTTTACAGTCAAACATTTTGATGCACTGTAGGCTTAATTTTTGATAAATCAAAAATCCGAGAAACAAGTTTTGTGGAGGACAGTCTGAGGATGCTCTCTAGCAAGTTTGGTGACAATTGAGAAAAAAAATTGTGGGAGGAGATTTTTTCACAACCTGTAAAGTGGTGAACTTCATAATTTGTAATGGGTTTAAGCGGACTAAAGTTTCATCAGTATTGGGGCTACAGTTTGGTGAAAGTTTCAAAACTGTAGCAAGTACTGTTGATTTTGTAAGTATTTTTAAAGTTAATAAATTTAAACGCTTATTGTGCCCCCCTGTGCAGCTTAGCTGCCCGGACCCTAAAAAGGACATTTCACAAATCATATACAGATTTCCCTCACTGTCAAAGTCTCACAAGCCAGTGTCCATTAAACAGTCCGAAACACATTAGCATAACTGAAATGTGCTGAGGTAAAATAAAACAACTTAAAATGCACCATTAATGTCCATACAAAGGTGTATTAACAATATTACACATAAGCATTAAATATATAAAGAAAATTAGCTATGCGCCTCTTGGACCACATGAAGAGTAACGTTACTCTGGAGTTGCTTCTTCTTCATCCACAGCTGCGCTGTTCTGACCCAATAATGCCACTAAGTGACCTCATCATATGACATTACATTTCCCAAAATGCTGCTCAACAAAACTGTCGTTACATTCTGCAATATATTCTTTAACAGATATGTTTATGTACCTTTTAGACACATTTATTATCATTTTTTAAGGACTTTATGAAATTAAATGATAATACAAACAGAAACATACACAATAAACACATCAATTAAACCGTCTCTGAGACAGTTACACTCCCACCAAATTACTATGATTTATGATGAATTTTATGCTTGAATAAATCTAGTAACTTCCAGAACCAAATAGTGGTTATATATGAAGACTCTTAGATGAGGTCTGAAGCTTTAATCTCTCCACACAGGTAGGTATTTAGACTGACTCATTTTTAGTTGTCTTCTACAAGTACAACTAGCTTATGAATAGGACGTTCAAGAATCGATAGGTTAATTAGTCTTTGGCCTTTTTTCCCTAGCTTTTTATTTCCTATTTGTACTGTGACCTTTCTCACTGGTCCATCTTCATTTTTACAGAGATCAAGTACTATTCAGAGTTTCCAATCGTTGCGAGGAATCTCCTCCTCTTTGACAATGACAACATCTCCAATTTTCACATTTCATGTAATGAAGCGCCAGCGCTGTCTGAGTGTGATGTTTGCCAGATATTCCTTCTTCCACCAACTCCAGAGTTTCTCTGCTGGACTCTACGCCACCTCCTCCTGGTGTACAGATCTTCTGCCACATATTTTCCTGGTGGGGGCAGCGGGACAGAGGTCTTCATGGTAAGTAAATGGTGTGGGGTAAGTGGCTCTAGAGCTTTGGGATCACTGATGCTGTCAGTGGTGAGTGGACGGCTGTTAATGATTGACAGGACTTCATCGAGAAATGTTCTCAGGGAAGCATCGTATAATCTTCCTGCACTTCATGAAAGAACACAGCTTAGGACACTCCTAACTGTTCTGATCTGCCGCTCCCAAACACCTCCCATGTGACTGGCATCAGGTACATTCATAATGAATTCGCATTGTTTTTCAGCCAGCTAAGCTGTCAGTCTGTCTTTGTCAATTTCCTTTAAAGCTTTTGCCAGCTCGTTTTTTGCTCCGACAAAGTTTGTTCCCTGGTCTGATCTGATTTGTCTCACAGGTCCATGGATGGCTACAAAACACTGCAAGGCATTTATGAAGGCATAAGTTGTTATATCATCCCAAAGTTCTATGTGAACTGCTCTTGAGGATAGACAGGTGAATATGACACCATACCTTTTTCGACTCTTTACGGCCTTGCTTACTGTGAAAAGGTCCACAACAGTCCATTCCACAGTAGGAGAATGGTGGGGAGGGTTCAACTCGGTCCACAGGTAGCTCTGCCATCCTTTGTGTTTCTGTGGGCCTGTGAGCTCTCCTGCAGGTAACACATTGCTTAATGTAACTTAATGCAACTTTGCTGCCACCAACAATCCAGTAGCCATTTCCTCTCAGCTCATTTAGCGTTTGTCCTCTGCCTTGACGCTGGGTTTTTCCATGACAGTAATCCAGGATCAAGCGTGTGACCACACCATCCTTTCATAGAATTACTGGATGCTTTAAGTCAAGAGGTAAGGAAGACTTTTTTAGTCGACCTCCCACCCTGAGAACGCCATCTTGCAATACTGAATCGAGCTGGAACAACTGATGGCTACGAGGCAGCTTTCCTTGACTCAGTACTTGTATTTCCTCCTTGAAAGTGTCCTTTTGTGCCAGTTTAACAAGCACTAAACTTGCCTTTCTTATGTCTTCCACATTTATAGGTCCTGCTGTTTTAGCTCTCTTTGCCAACCGCCGGATTCAAACAACAACATTCATTGCTGTGTGCCATTTTGAGAACCTTTTGATCCTCTCCAAAAAGTTGTCCGCTTCCACAACCTTTGTTTGTAGTGCGTGTGTCGCCTTGACTTCCGGATTACCTACCAGAAGCTCTGGAGTTGATTGTGGTGTGACAATCTCTCTTTCCCATAGGAACTTTGGTGAGCCAGTTGGAACTGATCAAATCTGCTGCCTTAATGCCTCTGGAGGCATGATCTGCCGGACTTTGATCAGTGTCGACATGGTGCCATTGTGCTGGGTCGGTTCTTTCTCTGATTCTCTGGACTCGATTTGCAACTAAACATGGAACCTGCGGGCTCATTGTTAATGTAGCCTAAGACCACCTGTGGATCTGTCCAAAAGTTTTCTTGGTCAGTTTTTTGCTCTAGCTCCAGAGGTATCTGCACAGTTACACATTCAGAGCTAAGCTTTAATAGTGATAGTTGCTTTCCCTAACTGTGAGGCAAGAGAGGTGGCCGATGCTATGTTTACATATCTAGGTGCCCTGGAGCAATTAAACAGCTCTCTGTGTGTGTGCGTTAAAGTTTAGCTGGAGGACAGATCCATATGGAGCAATAAAGCTAAGTCTATCTCCCATACTAGTTGTTTAGAGCTGACTTAAGATACACATTTCCATAAAAGCATGAAGAGAAAATCCAGTCCATTTTAGGCTGTAAGTTCCAAGAAGTGACCTCAGCGGAGGTTAGGTAAAGTACAGGAGGAGGCAGACTAACTTCTCTTTCTACTATTGGATAGATGGACCATCAATCCACCGAAGTGACCAATTGGAAGAAGTGGGACGATGCGAGGAATTAGACTTTAAAAAAGGCCTGCACAAGCGGAGAAGGGTGTGGTACTTTGTAGATTTTCCTAGATCGAAGACGATAGGATTTTCTAATAGAGCAGAGGGCAAAGCATTGGGCAGAACTTTGTCATAAATTTGAGAAACCCGGGTAACGGCCGTGCCTGGACCAACGCTGGCAATTGAAATCTGTTTTCAATAAAGATTGCTCTATTATTCCACCCAGCCTTGCCTCCGGATAATTATTTTATTAACATACTACACACCGACACCTTTGATGAAGAGAGCCCAGAAACTACACTCCTCCTTTAACATGCTGCAGACTGCTGAGGAAACCACTGCGGCTGTTAACTCCAGCCTTGGTATAGTTACAACTTTGAGGGTGTAACTCTTGCCTTACCTATGACTGAGGAGCAATGCACTTTGTGTTCATCCACCACTCTAATGTATGAGCACTGACCGCAACCATGGCTACTTGTGTCAGAAAAGTGATGTAGTTCAGTTCTCTGAACCTTCCCAAGGTTTTCTGGAGCAAAGCATCTTTGAATCTGGAGGTTTTGCAGATTCTTCAGATCTTCCAGCCAGCTTTCCCATCGTGGCTTTTGTTCTTCGGGTAGTGGCTCGTCCCATCCAATACTCTTTTGGCATTTCCTGTAGTATTTTCTTTCCCAGCAGGAGGAAGGGAGCCAGGAGGCCTAAAGGATCAAACACAGAGGCAACAGTCAAGAGGATTCCCCATCGCATTGTGGGTTTCTCATCCAGGGCCACCTGAAAGGAGAAGTTGACACTGTTCACACTCCACATTACTCCCAAAACAGTTTGGACTGGGAGTTCATCACGATTGAGATCCATGTCCTGAGCTCCACTGGCTCGTTCACTGTCAGGAATTGACTCCAAGACTTTTCTGTTATTAGAGATGAACTTGTGGACGTGCAGTCTCCCTTTCGCACACACATTCTGTGCTTCCCTCACTAGCTTGATGGCTGTGTCCACGTTTTCGACACTGATGAGGCCGTCATCAACATAAACGTTTTTCTTGATAAAGTCTGCAGCTGCAGGATCATCCTTCTCATTTTGGCTTGCAAGATACTTCATTCCATAATTTGCGCAGCCGGGCGATGATGCTGCTCCAAAAAGATGGACTTTCATGCGATACTCTTTTAGCTCTGACTTTGTGTTGCCATTTTCAAACCACGTAAATAAACGTAAATAATCTCTGTCCTCTTGTCTTACATGAAATCTGTGGAACATTTTCTCCACATCACAGGTCACTGCGATTGGATGTTTGCAGAATCTGCATAGCAGTCCTGTCAGTCCGTTTCTGAGATCCGGTCCCGTCAGTAAGAGATCATTGAGGGCTGTGCCATCATACTTGGCTGAACAGTCAAACACAACTCTAATTTTTTCTGGTTTTCTAGGGTGGTATACCCCTTGGTGAGGAATATACCATACATTTCCTGTTTTGGGTTGATGTTCAGCTCTCTCTGCATCACCATCCTTGAAGACACCTTCCATGAACTTAATATAATCAGCCTTGAAATCAACTTGTCTAAAAGAGGAGGGGCATCTCCAGGTGCCCTTTTGCATTTTGACGTACTCGACTCAGTAACTGCATGAACTGTATGATATGCTCTTTTCCCCAGGGTTTTTGTCTTTGAAATCAGATTCTAGAATTGTGATGACAGTGGCTGGTGTCAGTGGTGGAAGCTCTTTGACAGACACATGATGGCACAGACCTGTGACTTCTGTTGACCTTGCAACGTGGCGAGCTGCCTACAATGCTCCAACCCAGGTCAGTCTTGACTACGTATGGTTCTTCATCACCTCCTGTGATGATGCATCGTGGTGCCAAACCTCTGGAGCAGTCATAACCTATGAGGAGTCCGACCTCACAGTCCATAAGCTCTGGGATTTCCTTTGTTAGTCCGTTCAGATGTTTCCACCCTTTGGCGGTTTTGGAGGTAGGGATGTATGAACGTTCAAGTGGAATGAAATCTCTGGTATATGCAGGTGGCAAGTTAATAAAGCTTTCTGAAGTAAACCCTCCAGGCACGTGCACACATAAGGCCCAAGGGGTGCTTGAGCCCCTGCCCTTTTTGCCTCATACTAAAAATTGCCCTTTTTGTGTGCTTTTTATTGAATAAATAAATTCCTGTTGTGCCAAGGGATGTCAAAAAACGGCGGTATAAAAACGTCACGGTTATCTACCGTACGCATTTCCTCCTAATATGGTGTCTGTGTGTTTTGAGCCTAAAGCTGCTTCTCTGTCCGCTCTGTCTCTCTCTACAAATGGTTGCTACTTTCAAATTAAAAGCCCCCCGCTAAGAACCCAGTTCTAAACTCCAATGGGGTGCAATGTAAAGCTCTTATCTTTTAGACAAATTCGTTGTCGCGGCCAAGTGGCGGCATTTGGAAAGGGAGGAATATTACCAGTGTGCCGCCTTTTCTATCTAGAGAGAGAGAGAGAGAGAGAGAGAGAGAGAGAGAGAGATGCTGCTGCCTCACACTCTAAAAAATAATTCAAGGACCCAGTAAATGTGACAGTAATATATAGGTATGTATGCTTGATAAAACTGCTGAATATCATTATGATGAGTATTTGATTTGACCACATCAAAATCCATTAGTAGAACTCGATCAGGAACCTTTGTGTGAAATATACACGTAAATCAAGTTTATTTCTTTGAAATAAACTGTTATTTGACTGACTTCAGACTTCAGACTTCAGACTCATTTAATTGTCATTTCTTCACCAAGGAACATGGGAAAAAAACGAAACACAGTGCTCAGGTCCCGGTGCCAAGCTACAATATATAAATAAATATGCTACTAAAAAAAAAAGCATATGATATAAGCATATAATTATGTATAAATATAAACAATGTAAAACAAATATAAAACAAATCAGTAGGAAAACTAAAACATCCGGACTAAGACTAAAGATTTATTCATGGCCAATAACTTAAGTGCAACCTCATAAAGTGCCAATAAGGGAATGGACATGTAAGCCATGCAGCAATCAGGGGTGCAGTATTGTTGAGCTGTTTAGCAGCCTGACAGCATCTGGGAAGAAGCTATTTTTCATCCTGGTGGATCTCAACCGGATGCTGCGCAGCCTCCTGCCTGAGGGGTGGGGGCAAAACAGTCCATGTGCAGGGTGGGTGGGGTCTCGCATGATGCAGGTAGCTCTGTCAGTGCAACGGCTGATGTAGATGTTCGAGAGGGTTGGAAAGCTGCATCCGGTGGTCTTTTGAGCAGACTTTACTACCCTCTGCAGTGCCTTCTTCTCTGCCTCGGTGCAGCTGCAGTACCAGACTGTGATGCAGGAGGTCAGTACACTCTCCACCACACATCTGTAGAGGGAGCTGAGGATGTTTGAGTTCAGTCCCGCCCCCTTCAACTTCCTCAGAAAATACAGGCGCTGATGAGCCTTTTTGACAAGGCTCATAGTGTTTTCACGCCAGGTGAGCGTGTTGGAGAGGTGTACACCAAGGTACTTAATGCTGGGGACAACCTCCACAGCTGTGCCGTTGATGTGAAGAGGAGGAGGAGTGGCAGTGCTGACAGATTACATGGTTTAAATATTTGTAATAATCACTGTATGTTTCAACAACATTTTTGAGAATACACTAAGAACAGCAATTAGTTTTAATAAGTGCAATTATTATAGAACTCAACTCAATTTTATTTGAGAAGTAACTGAACAACTTAAAAACCCCAGTAAACAGAGCGGAAGTGACTGAGTGACGTCATCCTAACGGTTCTGGGACAGATCTGAACAGGATGATGGCAGCAGGCTTGGCGGGCACCGCGGATTGAATTAAACCTGACTCGAGGTAAGTAATTTTAAACAAATTTATAATTTCTCATAAGCCTCTTTAGTTAAAGAAGGCAGACATGAGCATGAAATATCAGTTGACAAACATTACTATCCTAACAGCTAACGTTAGCTTAGCTAGTTAACTTGGCTTGTTAGCATCTGACCAACTCGTTACACTATTTGACACATCGTGTAGCTCGAACATTTAATGTGTGTAACTGCAACATGTTGTTGTCAGGTTTTGGAATAAAACCTAAAACTTTTCGCCCTGCCAAGTTAACCAGAGCACCATTTATAACCTATCAAAGATGCATCACAGACGAGCTTTGCAGGTTTCAGACCGCGTTAGCGTCCTGAAGGCGCCGGGCTAGCCCGACCCAACTCGACCCGACCCGCGGGTTAGGGTCGGGGCTCGTAGTAGCACCCCCGCCCCACCTCTCAAAAGGTGCCGTGTCGACTGGCACCGAAAATCGCGGATGTACACAAAGCTCACAGGGCGCTGTTGCACCGCGTTGTTTTGTTTTGTTTTTGGCCGAGTGCGGGCTGTGAGTGACTGCTAGAGAGTCAGACCGCGACCGGTCCGGACTTTAGCACCCGCAGGCCGGCTCGGGTTTTAATTTGCAGGCCCGTTGATAACTCCAGACCGCGTTAAGGATATAGCGGGAGGACACATGTAATTTAAAGTTATCACTTCAGTGGTTTCAGGCTGGCTCTGCTCGGGCTGGCTGCCTTTTGGCGCTAAACGCCGACCGAGTCCTCTGCCAGCGGCCGGACTGCCGCTTCCTGGCCTGTTTGGGTGGCTTCGCTTTGTAAATGCAAACTATCCGAAATGTGAAACAATGTATGAATTATCGCAGCTAGTGCGGACTCAGCGGACTATGTGGCGTGAACACGACCTCCTCCCTCCGACTGCTGTGAGGACTCTCGTCTCTTTTTGTTTCTAATGTCATAAGCTTTATCGGCATGCATGGAAGGTAAACAATATTTCAAAGGTGTAAAGAATACGATACAAATTGAGTTGTAAGTGATTGAGATTAAACACGAGCAAGGAAATGACAAAAATAAGTTGCCATGTACCTGAACGTCTCAGGCTGGGCTGTGTCTTAATTTCCAGTGCAGGTCTCTCGTCTCACTCACTGGAGCGACAGACGGCGTGTATCTCTAGTAGCCTTATTTTAAAAGTTCACAGGAAAAAAGAGCATATCAACTAAAGAATTAATTATTAAAGCCAAGACTGGTTTGTATTCAGCGAGATATAAAAGCATGTAATTCATAGTGACTTGTGTGTTAGGCTGTTATGGAAGGAAATACCATAAGATTGACGGTTTCCATTCAATATATTTTCAAAATTTGCTTTTCAGCATGGGAAACAACTGATCAAGAAAAGAGGGGAGGTAAGTTGTTTCTGTTTAATATTAGCAAAGCATACCCTACATTTGTTCCAAATTTATTGTGGGAATATTGACTTTAGTTTCTTAACTTGCTGTGGCAACAGAGGTTTTTATTGTGCTCTTGTTTTGAAAATTTTGTCCCTATGTTACAGAATGAGTGTGGGAGCCACATGAATGCACGGGTGAAGGAGAAAGATATAGGGAGGACGAGCAGCAAAGGGCAGCAAGCCTCACTTGAACCCAGATCATCAAGAGAAAAAGAGAGCCTCACGGCATAATCTCCATCCTGTGAGCCACTGGTGCACCCCATTTAACCCACAGTAAGGTAAAAGTGTATGGAATGGCAGTGTAAGCTCTGCACATTTGTGGCATCATCGAAGGGGGGACTTCTTAAACACTATCGACTGAAACATGGACATTTTGGTCGTGGACATTTTCTGCCTTGTATTCATTTGAACTGTTCGTGTTCATTTAAAACTTGGGGTGGCTTGCGTACACACTTGTATAGAGCTCACAAATCAGAGGAAACTGGAAATCAACGAGATGTGATAGCTTTTAATTGTAAAATTTGTGACTCGTGCTTACCAAATACAAAAGATTATTTTCAACACATTAACTCTCATCTGAAAAGACTAGAAACAATAGAGTGTGTGTTTGATGGTTGTGAGTTCAAAACAAACATATATGGCACTTATGCTACTCACAAAAGTCAAAAGCACCAGTCTTACTCATGTAATGACTTAAAGACTGATGTGATTGTAAAACTTCCTATTTCTACCAGTGTTCAACAGAATGAAAGTCATTTTTCATCAGTGGAATCAATTGATGACGTGGAATTGGATACTACTGTAGATTTGGATAGCGAAGGACATACAAGTGCATTTGTGGAAGTGATTGGTTCTCTCTTGTTGAAGTTAGAAAGCATTTATAATGTCACAGGTAAATGTTTAGATGACTTGGTGGAACAGCTCCAGTTTATTTGCACATCATCATCGCAGTACATTCCAAATTTAGTGAGAGACATTTTGACACAGAATAACTGCACTGTTGATGAAAATGTTATCAGTGAGTTAGTTGAAAAATTACAACTCTGTGATCCTCTAACTAAAGCTTTTGGTCCTGATGGTCCTTTTCATTCTGAGTATAAGAGGGAGAAATACTTTAAAGAAAACTTCCATTTTATTGAACCAGTTAAATATATAATTGATCCACTGGACAGTTGTTCTTTTCAATATGTACCCATCCTACAATCCTTACAGCAACTGTTAAACAATAAAGACGTTGTAAGTTAAATACTGACAAGACATTCAGGCAATGCATCACAGCTTTCATCCTTTCGAGATGGCAAATATTTTAAGTTAAATGAGTTTCACACGGATGGGGAGCTAAGAATTTCACTTATACTTTATGTGGATGATTTTGAAATATGTAATCCACTTGGCACCTCACGGAAAAAACACAAAGTGACAGCCGTGTATTGGGTACTTGCAGATGTGCCATCAGAATTGAGATCCCAATTAACATCAATTAATTTGGCACTTCTTTGCAAAGCTAATGATGTTAAGAAATTTGGCTATGAAACTGTCCTGGAGCCTCTCTTGAAGGACCTTATTACATTAGAGGAAGAAGGCATTTTTTTTCCTGCCACTGGCAAAAATATCAGAGGAACAGTTTTTTGTGTTTCAGCGGATAATCTAGGTGCTCATTCCTTGAGTGGCCTGGTGGAAAGTTTTACTGGGCATTACATATGTAGATTTTGTATTGGGGACCATTCAGACTACCAGCAAAAAGAGGTGCATTCTGGGTTTTTTCCACCAAGAACAGGAGAATTATACTTTACATGTTCAATCTGTAAAGGAAAACCCTGATCTGGTACATTGTTACGGTGTAAAGAAGGTTTGTCCCTTAACAGAGAAATTGAAGCATTTCCATTTTGTGACAGGGTACCCACCAGATGTGCTCCACGACCTCTTGGAAGGAATAATACCTTTGGAGTTGGCACTATGTTTTAACGTGTTTGTGAAAAAGCAGTATTTCACTCTTTTACAACTGAACAATTTGATTACAGAGTTTCCGTATAATTGGACCGATAAAACTGACCGCCCCCAACCCATCCCACTAAATCTTTCTTCTCGTAGATCTATCGGTGGAAACGCACACGAGAATTGGACACTACTGAGATTATTACCATTTATAATTGGTGCAAAGGTGCCATTCAGTGATCCCGCATGGCAAGTTCTCATGATATTAAAAGATATTACTGAACTCGTGGTTTCCCCTATTCATACCGAGGACAGTATAAGTTATCTTGATGCATTGATATCTGAACATCGCCATAGACTGCTGGAAGTTTTTCCTGACTTTAAGTTAACTCCTAAGTTCCATTTCTTGGAACATTATCCAGACATGATAAAATGCTTTGGACCTTTGGTTTGTGTCTGGACTATGCGCTTTGAGGCAAAGCATAGTTTTTTCAAGCGTATTGTTAGACACACAAACAGTTTCAGAAACATTCTACTCAGTCTCACCACAAAGCACCAAATGATGATGTCATATCATTTACATGCTGATGCTTTGAAACCTGCATTATGTGTGAGTAAAGTAACTAGTATTCCATTGGCATTGCTGCATGAGGAAATACAGGAGTCTTTTAAAAAAGTATATCCAACACAAACCACAGTGGAGCTGACAAATGCAATGTCATATCATGGAACCAGATATGCAGTTGGGATGATTTTGCCTCATGGTGCTACCGGTGGTCTACCCGATTTTGTGGAAATTTCACAAATTGTGATTGCGGGCAGTGATCTTAATTTCATTGTTAAGTTGCTTAACAGTTGGTATTATGAACATTTCAGGGGATTTGTTTTGGAGCACTCTGGGAAGATGACTCTGCTGCACATACAGCAACTTAGTGATGCATACCCCTTGGTATCATACTGTGTGGGAGGGAAACGCATGGTCAGTTTAAAAAGACACATTATTGTCCAGTAGTAGGTGAAAAAGCTCAAAGCATCAACTGTACAGCAATGCTACTCTGATTTCCAGTTGTGAATTGTTTTCATACAGATGGACCCTGTTGTTGTGAAGGTGATTATAGATCATCATAGTGAGAAGCTCACACTGTCATCAAGGATGCCAGACACAGTGGAGCAATTGCATAAGACTGTGAAGGACACTTTTCAGATCCATGAGGAATTCACCCTCCACTACTTTGACGAGGACTTTGGGGATTTCTTCACAATTCATTCTACTAACGAGGTTAAACATAAGGGGACAATCAAGGTGTTCATTATTCCATCCATAGTGCTCTCATTAGCAACACCGGAGACTGAAAATGTGGCAGATGCAGACAATGTGAGTGACACCTCCAGTTTGACTTCAAAAACACTGTCTTCGCAGTCATCCTCTAGTGCTGCAGACTACCAGTCAGATGGCACATCATCAGTGTCATCACAAGGCACTGTCTTATTAAGCCCCGAAAGGGTATTGTGGCCAAGTGAAATTGAAATTCCATGTTTTTCAGTTGCAACTGAGGCAGTACTGAGGAATGCGAATGAACAATTTTTGAAAAATGGAACTGTCCTCAACAACCCCCGGGTCAAGTCTGAAATAATGGAAAGGCTGGCAGATTACATGTTACACTGCCTATCCCACAGGCCTTCAGGTTGGACAGGTTGCAGAAGCCTTAGTCCAAAAACACCCATGTCTAACAGAACCTGGGAGTCGCAACGGATGGATTGGATGGATGTACAGCCTAAAATACAAGATGGGGAATTATAGGTCCAAGTTAAGAAATCTTGGATTTCCTGAAGTTACGTGCAATTCTCTCAAAAACAAGCGTCCTGGTGAGAGGAAACCAGCCCAAAATGTTAAAAAAGCACGCAAAGGGGAAGTGATGTATCTCCCACATTATCCTTCAGGAGAAAGCAGTGAACACCAAGAGCAACAGCGGCTCGAAATTCTGTCTGAATTAAAGAAGAGAGAGAGGGCAACCATCAATGGATTGATGTCCAACACTTTTGCTCATCGAAGACAGGATGTTGTTACTCTTCAACTGAGCATCAAAGAGATCAAGGAAAGGTGGCCTGCCTTGTTCCATGTGTCACAGGTGAGAAAATCTAATTTCTCCAACATGGTTTACCACATATACCTTGGGCAGAAGAGACTGAAATTCAGAAATTGTATTGTTTAAATCTAAGTTTGTAAATTGGGCCCTGTCTTTTTTTGTCCTCCTTTTTTTTCTTTTCTTTTTTTTCAGTTCAACGCTGAGTTCCATCGAATTACCACCGTAAATCTTGAGGCCAAATTCATGTTCATGTTAGACCACTACACCCCTAAACTGCTTGCCATCTTCCAAGCCAAGAAAGGTGCTGCTGGAGAGAGACATCGTACAGAAATGAATATTCTACTCCAGGTATTTCAGTTTACTCCTCTGTTGAGATGCTTCTTTCCCTCACCTGTCTTGTCTCTTCTAAACCTAATTTACTTCTCTAATAACTGACTCTACTGTACTCTTGCATTCAACACAAGATCATATGCCTCATACAGCCTTTATTCCACCTCAGTGTTTCTCAATCTCCTCTGTCTGTCTTCTTCATATGCAACATACACTCTCCACATTATTGCTCCTCTACCCATCTGCCTACCACACTGTTTTATCTTTCATTCCTTTTTCCTCTGTTTCAGTGTAAGTATATTCTGAGTAGACTTTTAAAGAATATATCACATGGCAAACATGACTTTAAGGTTGCGGTGATCACTCCAGATAAGGGCTGAATTATATAATGAATTTTAATAGAAATTGCAATATTTTACCAACTGCTTCACTAAATTTTGTTTGATTTTTTTAGTGTAGTCAAATCTGTTACAATATTTAAAATAAAAGGGCCAAAATCTGCACTGAGGAGAGTGACTGCTGAATCTTGTCAGCTGTTTAAATACATTTTCTCCTTAACAGAGTGGAATTCCCATAGCGAAAACCAGAGAAGTTGTCATCCGATGTCTCATTGATCACCTGGGTGAAGATGTGGGTGCCTTAGTCAAGGAGTTTGAGGTGAGTGCAATAGATGACTTTCAGCATTCTCCCTACTGTAATCTGTAAATGTGTGTTTCCACTGAATACATAGTCAGCTGTAACAATTGGCACTTTGACTTTTTGTGTCTATTGGAAAGAGTACAACATTAGTCTTGTAGCTTATATCCAAATCAGTTTGGATTTTGCACACCTAATATATCAAATATTATCTGAATTTAAAATAATTCCATATTGGCGTAACGTTCAGTTCAAATCTATTTTATTTATATAGTGCCACTTAACAACAGATGTAATCTGCAGAGAGGACTTATCTTCACAGATAATGTTTCATTTCAATAGTTTCTATTGGTTTAAAAACACTGCCTCACTGACATGGTCAAAAAACTATTTGCTTCCCCTCTCATACACCTGCTGGTCATCACCTGTGTCTTACCTGTATGATGTTTGCTATCATAATGCCCCACCTAGTTTATGGCCCCCCACTACATTATGGCACCAACAGACATATCGCTAAGTCTAGTAGATGAATGAAGAGAAGAAGAATTATTGTTATTTGCATATCTGTTCACATCATTCAAATTTGTCATATATGCTAGTTAAAATAATAGACAACTTACAACATGATGTTTGTGTAGCTGATTTATGTAGTTAGTTTGGTCTTGCCTGCATCCTGCCTGCTATAACCAGTTTCCTTTACAATGTCTACAGAATTTCGGTGATTCAGCGGTCAATGTGGAAGAAGAGCTGGCAGCAGAGACGATGGCTCTGTACCTTGTGCGTGATGAAAATGGACAAGTCAGGGATGTAGGGATCGTCATTGAGGGTTCCACCGTACTTAACCACCTTGGGGATCTCAGCAGAGCCTGCTGCTACTTGCTTGGACTAACTTATGCCTTGGACCTCAAATACCCCAAAACTCTGAAATACATTTTTGAAGTATTTCAAAAGATGCTCGTTGAAGTGGATGCTGGAAACCTGTCAACAAAGGTGCAACGACTGAAAAACAATGTAATGATATAGTTGTCTGTGGGGTAGATGAGCACAGATGAGACTCATACAACTGAACCATGTGTGTAAGGCAAAAAACAGACTGTACCCTCAGTAATTAGTGAGGTTCTTCTGGACAGAAATTTGGACAATCTATGGCTTCATTTCGTCAAACCACCTCCAGGTGTTGTCTGACTGATTGTTGATGTTTTTTTGATTGTACGTTTACATTTTGCATGAATATGCGTTTGATTTTTTTCTTCAATCATTCCTGTGAGGCATGAGGCATCCAGTTTTTGAGTTTTGAGGCAAGAGTTTCGAGGCAGTTCCACTAGAAGTGACTTAAATGTTGTACTTCTAAAGGAGGAAGTAGTTTTTCTGTTTCCAGTTTGGAGTATCTGTAATTGTGAGAAATGCAGGTGTTTAAAAAAGCATAAGAGATGTCCAATATGTTGTCATATCTAAATGTGAAGCCAAATATGCTGTGGAGATGATTTTGCCCGTGTGTCACAGATTGTGATGGGCCCAGTGACTAGTCATCAATGTGTTTATTGTGAAGATTACCCCTTGCATTAATATGCATCTTTAATATGTATCTTTTTTTCATGGCCATTTGGCAAGAAGAATTTTAGTTCAGAGGCGTTTGATCTTGGGTATCCTGAATTGCCTTTCTTGTAACAGCTTCGAATGTGCTGCTGTAGGTTGTGTCCACATAACTTGAATGGTAAAACAGACGGACATGTTGTGATATGTGATATAGCTCCAGTTCTTATGGAGAAGTTGCCACGCTAAGTGAAATGCACTTTTATGTATTAGGTATATGCATATACTGGGAAAAAATGTAATTTTCTGTGGGAAAAATGTTTTAAAATAAAAAGTTTAATGTTTTGTGAGATCGTGGTCATATTTGTATATGGTACTGAATATCCTCAAATCAAATACAGCAAGTTTAAAAAATCAATCAGTACTACAAATTTTTTTGGTAAGTCATTAGCAAATTTGCAATTATCTCCCACAAATGTTTTCAATTATATTTACTCAGTTTTTTTAGTGCTTTCTACTCACGTTTTCTATATGGTTTACACAGTATTTCAGTTACATTTACTCAATTTATGTGGTGTTTGTGTCAAGTCAAATCATTAAGACGTAATTGAAAATATTACTTAGATTTACTCATTACTCATGTTTTGTTTTAACAGATTCGAGAGCTTTCAAATCAACTCAATATTTTTAAGTGTAAAAATGTTTCACCAATTGAATTAAGTACTGTGCAGTATTATTTTTTAGAGTGCATGGAGAACTCCACCACACATGTAGATGAGATATGACAGTGGACATAACTTCCTTGTGGGGGCTAACAAGTCGCCTTCCACTTATTCAACGTGCTTAAATATGAGTCATATTTCAGAGGAGCACCCATTTGTCCTTTTTAAGCTAACTGCTTGTTAATGAGAGTTAACAATAATCTAATATGACAGCTGTCTGTGTCAGCTGTTTATCTTGCCACAAATCTTAAACTTCTTCCAGATATTGAGTTTACTGTGACTTTGCTGTTGTAAACATTGTTGTTCCTACTAACAGTCACAGTAGTCATTTCTTGGTTTTGTCACATTTTTAGATGTGTAGCCTGTATTTCTAGTTTGCACTTGGCCTCCAATAAATAACCTAATAACAAACCAGTGTTTCATTGAACCACAGCTGAATTGCATGTCTGCCAAACCTCAGTATTATGATGATGTGAATAAACTCACGTTGACAATAATTTGTTGATACAAAGAAATAGCACTTGCATATCGTTCACAGCTACACAGGACACAGCTAAGTAGTTAGCTTTCTATAAGTACTTTGTTTATTCATTTTACATTAATGAATCTACATATTGTGTTATTAAGGCCTGAAAAAAAATTGGCGCACACATCTGCCCTTTTCTGACTTTGAGCCCCTGCCCCTCTATAATCATGTGCACGTCCCTGAAACCCTCTGACTCTAAGACCACTGACTCTCTCACTCTTAACAAAGGAATATTTAAAGCTTATAGTTAAAGCTTTAACTTAATTGGCTCTAAATCTGCCCTAATTCTCTCACATACCCCCTTGTCTACAAAAGTGTTGCTACTCTGCGGATCTAATAGAGCATACACTAATTCCTCTATTTCTGGTGTGGTGGCTGAGGAGATCCACACAGGAACTACCACGGATATACTCCCAACATTGCCTCTGTCTACACAACAAGAAAGGGAAGATGTGTTTTCTTCGGCCTGTACAACGTGAGCAGATGGTTCTGCAGCAGGAGGATGGTCTTCATGAAGTGGTGTTGGATGATGCTTCTTACATATGCTACAAGTAGCTTTATTCTTGCAGTCCTTTGAATTGTGTCCTTTCCTAAGACAACCAAAGCGCAGCTTATTGTCAAATATGAACCTTTTCTTGTCCCCCACAGAATTATTGGTGAACTTCTGGTACTTGTGGATGGAGTGGTTTTCTCCACAGCAGATGCATGAGACTGAACCTTGAGATGAGAATGAAATGTTTATTCTCTTAGATCCATCAGAATCCTTTGAGCTGTTTTCCACAGCGCTGTGTGTTTTTGTGACTGTCCTTGACTGATCGGAGGCTTTTACATTCGTGGTAAATGCGTTAGCTTAGGTGCGTTTCACTTCTCTAAATGGCCTTTCTTCCATAGGCTTCAGTGCATGAAAAGATGTAACTGGATTGCAGGCAATTTCTGCTTCTCATGCCATAAAGTCTGCAAACTCCTTGAACTCAGGGTATTGCTCCATTTCTCTCAACTGTTTTGTGACATGACGATTCCAACGAGAGGTTATCCAATCAGGAAGTTTCTGGAGCATCCTTTGGTTCTTCTTGCAATCATTTAACACTTGAAGCCCTTTAATGTGTGGCATGGCATTGCTGCATGCTGTCAGAAAAACACTAAATTGTCTCAGTTTAACTGACCCCCTTGAGCCAATTATTCAGTTTTTCTCCATATGCATGCTGGATCACAAAAGGGTGACCATACCGAGCATTCAAAGCCTCCCAAGCTTGGTCATAGGCTTCGTCATACTTTCTGTAGAAGCTTCCTTCCAGTACGGACCATGCGAACAATCTGTCAGCTGGATTTATGCAGCGGCGTTCTATCAATGCCTTTCAAACTCATGTTCCACTCTAAGAACTTAAGTGGGTCTCCTGAGAAGACTGAGGGCTCAGGTGCAGGAAGTCTGGTTAGAGCCATTGTGTCATGTAGGTGTGGTGTTCAGTATTATTTGTAGAAACTAATTAGCCGAGAAGCTTCCTCATTCTTGCCCGCTTTATTCACTCTTCTTCTGCCCAACTCTTACAACCACAACTACTGAGCCACTCACATTCCTGCAGCGCCCTCTATGTTCACATCTGCATAGCACAACACAACATTTCCCCTTTTCTTGAAGGAATTACTTCCACAGACTGATTGAATGAAGCATTTTTAAAGTAACAGCATTTTTGTAACAAGAACACATATCAACTGCCTTAAGTATCGTAAATGAATAACATTATTTTGTATTCACATCATGTGACTTTTTAACCAAATTATGTCTTGTATGAAATGATTAACCACGGGTAAACATAACATTTTTCACCTCAGTTCTCAGCGCCACATGAATTAACAGTGGCAAAACATTATAACAGTATGGAACCCATATTTGCACCAGTCATCACTGTATCAACATTTTCCATTTAAGGAACAGAATCAGAACATTTTTCTTTTCATATATCAGTGCACAATCATGTATTCCTCTACCTAACAAAACCTGTTAGCCACCGTGGTGAATTTCTTGTTCTCTGGCCCTGCCTTGGACCTGGCTCTGGTGCATTATGTTGCACATTCTCAGGCACCATAAGCCCATCAAAAGTAGTGTCATGGTTTATACCAGTGGAGATCAGAGCCCTCTTAGGGAAGGATACCAGCTTGGATGCATTCCATTTCCGACCATCACTGAGTAGGTAAGTGTTCGGTCCCACTTTCTTGATGACAGTCAGGGGTTCTGTGAATCTGGATGAACCCTTAGGGACATGTTCGGGTCTCCGGACACACACAGTGTCATTTGCTTGGAACGCAGGTACTTTTGCACCGACCCTTCTGTCTGTGTACTCTTTGCTCTTTTGTTGTTTTTGTTTTACTGTCTCTTCCACCTGTGTGTGTGTCTTGATGTTGTGTGAGACATGCAGTTCATGTAGTTTTGTGCGCATCTTTCTGTGTCTCAGTAACTCAAATTGTGTAGCTCCTGTTGTAGCATGTTGTGTGGCTCGATAGTTCTGTAAGAACTCTGTTACAGTCTGTTTCCATGCTCTGTGCTTTTTGTCAGCTGTCTGTAAGCACTCTTTAAGCACCCTGTTGAACCTCTTGATGGCTCCGTTAGCTCTTGGATAGTATACACTAGAGCGCAGGTGCTTTATCTCTCTCTCCCTCAGAAAGTTGGCAAAGGTATGGGAGGTGAATTGACATCCATTGTCAGAAATCAGGTAGGAAGAATTTCCCTCATGGCCAAAGACAGTGGCCAAAAACTGAATGACAACTTCAGTCGTGACAGTTGGGGCAAATGCTACTTCAGGCCACTGGTCGAAAGGGCCTGTAATGTCAATCCCCACTTTCTCCCATGGTCCATTTGGAAGATCCACAGGAATAAGTGGTGCAGGTGCAGTTTTTGCAGTCTTGTCTGCACCGTAAAAAATAAAGGGCTATGAAAACTCAAAAATTCTATCAATCAACTAAAACTCTCAAGTTTTGAAGAAAACTACATAAATTTAAGACAACAAATGATCTTTTGTTGAGATAATTTATCAATTAACTTTAACATAACTTCAAATTTAGATTTTTTAAACACTTAAAATTCAGTAGTCTCAACTGATTATTTTTGTTTCAGATAAGGTACCTTTGAAATGCATCAAAACTCAACATTTTGAGTTGTACTTATAAATACTCTCAAACATGATAAGTTATGGCAACTAAAACTTTTCTATTATGCCTATATATGATACAAATACAAATAATACTAGTTCAGTAAAACATGTTTATTTAAACATTAAATACAACATTCCAGCAAATATGCAGGAGGATGAAATCGCTTAGTATCTACCAATAGTGCAAGTACTAGACGGCACACAAACAAAAAGATGCAGACTGGTGTGGACATGTTAAAAGCGTCCAAACCACAACGCAGTTCAAAAGCACTGTAATAACAATCCTGAGCTTAGTAACACCATTATAAAAAGTGCAAATATGCAGGAGAATGAAATCTCTATCTACCAATACAGGTGCAAGTACACTGCACGCAAACAAAAAGATGCAAACTGATCCTAAAAACATCCTGGTTTGAAGAAACAGTTAAAACAGTCCAAACCACAACACAGTTCAAAAGCACTGTAATAACAATCCTGAGCTTAGCAACACTAGACATTAGACATTACTTATACATGGCAGTTTTAGCTTCAGATGATTGCTTTTTTCCCCCCTAATGTTAACATTTTTAATCGAGTGAAAACAAAGTTATTTTCTTAAAAAAAAATTTTAAAAATCCCATCTTTGTAGAACTGTAGGAACATAACCCTGACAGGGATGAGTCCTTTGCTTGCAAAACAGGCCCAAAAGCCAGCCAACATAACTAACAAATAACAAAAAATCAAATGTAATGTAAATAAAAAGATGGGCTTGTGGCTAAGAGTGAGGCCTTGTTGTTGTCAGGCTTCTTACAGCAAGAGCTTTGTTTTCACGCTCCGCACACACTGTGAACAAGAGGGTGTAAGCTCCATAAAGATGTGCTGCACTGTTTCAAACGTATGTCTGAAATGTCTTGGGAACTCTATGTTCAATGCATAAAGTAGGCCAAACAGGTAAGCAAAGGCAGTGGGAACGTCTGGAATGTCTTCGAGAACAATAGTCTCCTCCAACACCACAGCAATGCTGTTAACAGTTTGAAGCGAGGCCGGTGCACCATCATCCACGAACACGGTGAGCACTCCCATTTGGACCCCTTTTGTTTGTCTGTCTTCTGGATCAGTTTCCTGTTAAAAGCAGAAATTCGGCCAAAGTTAATATTGTTAAGATAACACTTTAATTAAACACCCATGACAGTCTTGTGTCTCAGCCTGAGTAAACCTGTAGTTTACAGTTACTGTACTATACAGTTTTTTGCCTGTGATCGTGATTGCTATTCCTTTGTAGATGTGCTGTAGTTGTGAGACTACAAGTGTTAAAGAGGAACTATGATTTTTGCCTAAACTTTGTTTCATTTTTACCTTAAAGGTTGAATATGGAGAATGTTTATAAAAAGCTATATTTTTTCAAAAATAATACACCCACGTTTGGAGGGGTGCAGAATTATTGTGGCTCTTTTCTCCGCTGTTTTCCTAAGCCTCCTCCCGGTCATTTACTTTTGTTTTCAACAAAGCCTTTTTATAATCAATCGGTGGATTAGGATTATCAAATGCATGTTATGATGCGTGTATTTGTGTAGTCTTATCTGTCATAAACAAGAGATTACGGTTTACGGGGCATGTTTGTGTCGCAGAATCCACTGCCACTGAGACGAGAGCTGTGACACCGGGTCCGAGGCCCTGATCGCAGGTTTGGTTTTCAGCAGCAGTGTGTAACTCCGTCAGCGCTGTGGAACGGCTGCCCCGCAGTTTTGCTCCGTCCTCCGCCCAGCGTCAATCCCCACCAGGCGCGCCACGGCAGCGCAGCGCTGCCTTACGAGCTGGCCATATTCACGTGAGATCACGAGATCACGCGATAATCTAACATATTACTCAAAGGTAGTTTCTGTAAAGTTAATCTAAAATCATATTTTATAATCTTCAGCCATTGTCCTTATAAAAGGGATCTGTAATGTCATAAATAATTGACGTATGTTGATGTGAAGTTGTGATAATCAATATGAACTATTGGGTTTTATTTTGAAAGGGGGTGGAAGTGTCTTACTTTGATACTGTGCCTGACTTCCTGTCTGGTGCGATCTGCTATGGATTGATAGCGCTGCGGCGCAGAGAACTGCTGCTGGGACGCTGCTGAGATGTGCCGCGGTGTGCCTGGTGGAAATGTGAGCATTGATTAGAGTGGCAGCGATCAGCTCCAGTGACCACGGCGCTGACGTCCCGCGGCGCTAACGGACCCAGTGGAAATCCGGTGTAAGGCAAAGAGCCTCCACTCTCTCTGTTACAAGCTACAAGTCATTTATCTAACATCACAATTTGTCCAAAGCTGTTTATTGATGGTAAAAATGAAACGGAAGGTAAATATCCTGCATAGTTCTTTGTGCTAATCAGAGCTGCGTCCCTAGCAACGGTCTGTTACAGTTAGCAACGGTCTGGCAACTGACTGCAGGAATTATTTTTCTGTTGTTGTTGTTGCCTACCTTGATTAATAGATTGTGATATTCTGGTAAAACTCCATGTTCAACCTTTAATTAAACGGTTTTGGAGTGATAGTACTAGTTAAATCAATGACTTGTAACTTGTTCCAGGGAGAATGGAGGCTTTCTGCCTTCCACCTAGCGTCTCTTGGCTGAAAACCAACCTTGTAAGATCAGAGCCTCATCTTGCTCTCATCTCAGCAGCACCACGACACAAACAAGTAACCCGTAATATCTTGTGATGGATAGGACTACACACATCGTAACACATCAATGATAAAAAACGTTATCACCGCTCCATGGATTGATTTCTTGCCGGCTTTGTTGAAAACAAATGCACATGGAGGAGCCTGGTAGTGAAACAGGATATGATGGCTGGACAACAAGCATCAAGTACAAGCTTGGGAATTACCGAGCAAAGCTCCAACAGGCTGGTTGTCATGAGGTCAGTGTAAACAGGAGAAGAGGGTGGTCTGAAGATCCTGATGAAGGTGGCTATTCCTTGAAAAAACCAAAGCGAGGTGAAGTCAGTAATTTGCCTGATCATCCAGAAAACTTTGATGATGACACTCTAGAAGGTGAAAGATGTGTTCTGGTGGATGAAACCAAAAAGAAGTGGAAAGACATGGAACTTATCAGTCTGAAGATGGAAATAACATTTTCCCTCAGGAGAAAGGAGATTATTGAGGTGCCGCCCATGGTCACGGAAATCCAGGAGAGATGGCCTGCCCTGTTTCTTAAGGAATAGGTAAGTAAATGTGTGTGTGAAAAAGTTGCTAACTATTTGATATCACAAAACTATGCTTGGTTTGGTTGCATTTATGTGTGCCGTTTTTTATACTGTGAACATCCTTCTTACGCTCTCTACTAAACATCAACAAATGATGGCGTATTACCTAGATGGCAAAAGTCTGTTTAAACCAAAGCTGTACACCAAAGCCAGTGTTGACAGGGTTAACACAGCGTCTTTGGAGGAAAAACTCAGGATGGCAATTCAAAATGAGTTTCCACAGCAAGATTCTGTATCCCTTACCAAAGATGTTCATTTACATGGAACCCACTATGCAAAAGGCATGATCATTTCTGCTGGGCCATGCAGTGGACTGCCTGAGTTTTACAAACTTCTGAGCATTGTCATCAACTTTGAGAAAGTGTTTTTTGTAACCACAAAGCTCTCCTCCTGGTTTATGGAACACTACAGATTTTAGGTGTTGTGCTGGTGTTGTTCCACAGTTCTTAGTTGACAATCTCTTGCTTCAACAGTTTGGTCCCGATTAATACAACAAAATCGGCAAAAATGTTCAACATTGAATGATTCCTGGAAACCTGCTAGGCTATGTGCCCCAAGATTATCTGCGCACACACAAAATACTGCCCCCTTCACAAATGTATCTAGTGCCAAAATCCAGTAAACAGCAGTTATTTTATGTATTGTTCTAGATGTCCCCAAAGGTCTAACGTCTAATAGAAAAACTTGTCTCTTGCACACCCAAAAGTGTATTTTCTTTGTAGTACTGACCGTCTTAAAATGACCCGTATTGACATGGTTTGCTTTCTTGATTAAAAAACTAACTTCTCTGTAAAATATGACTCTTTCAATAAACTCTCTAGAACTTGAATAAGTGGAACATAAACAAAACTATTTTTATGGGTATATTTATATGTGTATTCAGTTGGTGCTCGTTAAAATAGATATTCCTCCTGTAATTAGTGGAGAGAGCACCTTTTGCCTCAGTGCTTACAATAAGTGGATTTTTTTTTTTTACAATTGCATCATTAATTTCTTTTACAACACAATCATCTACTTGAATGTCATGTTTAGTTAGCACCTCTTTGATTATTTGTAGAGAAAGACATTTAGTGAAATGGAGGATGTCGCTCAATTCCTCAACAATTGTCTGTAAAGCAATTTTTGAAACATGTAATACAGTTTGCATACACAGAAAAAGTGATGCAATTTTATGTTCTATAGTGTCAGTGTCTATATACTCTTCCTCAGCCCTGTCATTTGAATCCTCATCAATTTGTAATCTCTCACTTTCACCACAGATATCTGACGTCTGGTTCACATTTTCAGGTTCAATTGCACATGCTACATTTTCTCTAACACAAGTTCTAATGTCCTGTTTATGTTTGTGTTTTCTGCTTCTGTGAGAAGTTAATGTCTTTAAATTGTTAGTTTTAAACTCACACCGCAAAAAAGGGCAATGCACAGTCTGTCTATTTCTTAAATGATGTGCAAGATGGATGAAAAATGTGCGTTGAGTGCAATTTTCTTTGAATTCACAAGACTAACAAAAAAAAAGGTGCACGTCTCCTCCCTTCTCCTTGTCCTGCAATATGATCTTATAAGATGTGTTTTCAGTGCCCCGTGGGTCTGGAAAGTGCACACACAGTCGCTGTAAATACAAGGCCAGTTAGCTCTTTAGAGCTTAGACCAGGGGTCGGCAACCCAAAATGTTCAAAGAGCCATATTGGACCAAAAAAACAAAAAACAAATCTGTCTGGAGCCGCAAAAAATTAAAAGCCTTGTATAAGCCTTATATGAAGGCAACACAGGCTGTAAGTGTATATTAGCTATATTAGCCTACTATCAAAATGACTAAGTAGGCTACAAATACATAATGAGCATTCATGATTAAATGTTTATTGTCCCTGCAGTGCATCCTGGAGAGAATGACACACCACGTGACTACTCTGCTGTACGATATTTGGTGCTTTAAGTTTAACTTCCATTACAATATTAATGTATTATGTTTTTTGCAATGATGAAATTATAGAAATACAGTAAAGAATTGGATCATTTCTTCTTGCGGCCCATCAGAGTTCACATACCTGCATAACAGCGCTGTCTGTTCGATATCGATCACATCACACGACTCATCACAGGCAATTGAGTACGCTGGAGCTGAATTAATATCCTTGATTTGCCAATTGGTGATGTCGCCTGCCATTTTCATGGCCCTTTCTTTCACCGTCTTTGCGGAGAGAGGCATGTCTTTAATTTTCTGGATGATCTCGGTTTTGTTTTTGAAGTCTGAAAATAGGTGCTCTGATATTTTGATGAATGAATCCTTCATGTAATCACCATCCGTGAACGGTTTACCACGCTTTATTATCTCTCGGGTTGCAACAAAACTTGCAGCAGTCGTGGAGTTTGGAGATGCAATCCACTTCTTAAATCTACCTTTGCGCTCCTCTAATTTCTCCAGAAGTACTGCAATCGCACTTTTTCTCTCACTCCCAACTGGGTAGTCGGCTGCAAATTTAGCATGCTTTCCCTGAAAATGTCTTTCCAAATGACTCTTTTTGTTGTTCGACAACTTCTCATTACAAAGCAAACATGCAGGCAATCCTTCCGCATTGGCAATGAAAGCAAATGATTCGGTCCATTCTTCCTTGAATCCTCTGTTCTCATCAGCTATCTTTCTCTTTTTCCCTTTGGAATCCATGGCCCTTGACACACCCGCCGGTTTGTTTACAACAGCCACCTGCGTGGCACGGCGCCGCGCTGAAACATGTGTCGCAGGCTATGACGCAAATCTTCGTTGACAGAAATGTTGAAATTTAATATTTATTATGCACATTTTTACAGCATTGGAAAACGTTAAGAATGTTTGTCCTCCTACAGAAACCATATTAAAACAAAAAATATATCCCCCCATCCATTTTCATTCATTTTTGAAGAGGCTCCAGGGAGCCACTAGGGGAGCGCTAAAGAGCCGCATGCGGCTCTAGAGCCGCGGGTTGCCGACCCCTGCCCTAGACGATAGTGCTGGAAGAGACCCTCTTGGTTTGTGCAGGCAAAATCACAAAATTTGCACCTCATAGGACAACTGCAACAAGAAATAAAAGTCTAGTTACTTGATAGTATAAACAAATAAATAACAAAATATACACTCAAAAAATGTGCAGCATAAAAGACCCTCCGTACACAAACTTGTCAGTCCACCAATTTATCATTTAATTTAATATAGATTGTTTCTCTGTTGGTGCTGTCTCATAGTGTGTATAGTATGTGTTGTATGTGTCATACATACTGGTGGTATAAACTGATTAGATACATGGTTTCATTTTTCATCTCCTACTACACTTTTCACTCTGGTGCAAACCGCATCACTGACAGAGCGTCATGTTTCCATGACGACCGACCGGAACAAGACGAGCAGTATGCCATGTTGACATGACTCCCGATTGTAAAAACGAGTCTCTAAAATAACACTAAACTTTAACATCAAAGACATACGTGCACAGTATACTGTTATTGTAGCACTGCTTATTTTGTTTATGAAATGAGCTCCCAGTGCCCGCTCGTACTAGGCTGTGCACCCATTTGTTTTTTTAACAATAAAAATTACTGGCATATTTAAACGAGTCCTTCCCATTTAATTTATACATGATTTATGCATTGAAAGAACTCTCTTTAGCCGTGAGAGGGATACTTCTCTGGATACCAATGTTAAAAGGCCAGTAAATATATAATATAAATAAAGTGTATATAATAAAGTATAATCTACACACGTGAACCCCGACTTTAGTATCATATTGAGCAAAATACTCACCTTGAGAGTAAAAAATCTCGAAGAGATGTCGGCAGCAAATGGACACAGTGTGGTTGTGATCAGGCATGGACTGGCCAGCCCGGTGGGCCGACGCACATTTTTGGGCCGGGGCTGTCATAATTTAATCAAAAAAGTTTATTATAAATCATTTTTATCGACCACGACGGCCCATTGGTTGATTTTCTAGAAGGACATTGGGCTAATCCAATGAAATCTCTCAGCCCTCCTCTTTTTTCTTTTTTTTTCTCTAAGTGCAAAGTTTAGAGGGGGCGGCCCATTGGTCCATCTTCAATATGGACAGTGGACCGAACCAATCAGGATATAGTATGACAGCNNCCCCCCCCCCCCCCCCCCCCCCGCTGTCACCTGTAACTTCTGCTAGTTTCAAAGTGTTAAGCACGAGAGTGACAACATCGAGTAATTAAAGAGAAAGAAAAGTTGCGTGCTTAGAGAAGAATCTCACTGTAACTGCTGCAAAATGTGCTAAAATCACAGACTTATTCGCTGGAGGGGCTGCTGTCTCCTCCACGTCCTCTGAGACAGCAGCAGCGGGCAGGAGAGGAGCAGCCAGAGATGCAGGCTGACTGACAGGGACATTGTAGTACAGTCGGTAAGCAGGTAGTAACGTTAGGATAATACAGGGACTGTGAGGTCATGGAGGTAACGGTAGCTCTATTACATGAAGCGTTATCAGTGGGTTGGACCGGACGCGCGGGCTCAGGTCCGGTCGGGTTAACGTGGGGACGCTGTAGACAATTCATGCCGGTGTGTCGCGCTGCGTCGGGTTCGGGCTCAAAAACCCGCGTGCCGGCCCTTACAAAAATGTCCTGTGGTACTGGAAAATGTTCCTGTAATATTCCTGTGGTACGACCTTAAAGTTCCACAGAAGTGGTTAAATGCTCTGGTAATGTACCACAGAACCTGTGGTACTGTACCACACAATACAATGCCCTGTGGTACTGTACCGTATATATATACCACACAATACAATGCCCTGTGGTACTGTACCATAGATTTACCATACAATGCCCTGTGGTACTGTACCATAGATTTACCATATAAAGCCCTGTGGTACTTTACCATACATTTACAATACAATGCCCTCTGGTACTGTACCATAGATTTACTATATGAAGCCCTGTTGTACTGTACCATAGATTTACCATATAAAGCCATGTGGTACTGTACCATACATTTACAATACAATGCCCTGTGGTACTGTACCATAGATTTACCATATGAAGCCCTGTGGTACTGTACCATACATTTACAATACAATGCCCTGTGGTACTGTACCATACATTTACCATATGAAGCCCTGTGGTACTGTACCATACATTTACCATATGAAGCCCTGTGGTACTGTACCATAGATTTACCATACAATGCCCTGTGGTACTGTACCATAGATTTACCATATAAAGCCCTGTGGTACTGTACCATACATTTACAATACAATGCCCTGTGGTACTGTACAGTGTTAATGTTTTTTTTCCATATATCTTTTATTCTACACAGTAAAATACAAATAAAAGCTATTTACATAGACCCTTAATGTGCTGTGTCAACATTTTAAAAGTACCCTGACATTATGGCAGGGTCAGTAGTATGTCATTTAACATATACCAACAAAATATGAGAAATAAAAAAACATAACAATGGATGCAAGTGCACGTAGTATCATGTCCATGTGAAAGTTGACTCTCACACGCTTTAAAAACAAAAAAAAACCAATCCACGTCACCTCCGGGGCTCTGTAGAAAGGAATACTACCTGACAGATGTTGTGCATGATTTCTGGACTTGAGAAATCATAATATAACTTTCTTAGTGTCTCATACCTATTCACCAAAAAAGATGTTCTTTGTTATTTTACTCATTGTAACCAATCTGTTGAATTTGTAACCAATTTCTTCATCCTCTCTTGTAAGTTCTTTATACACTTACACAGATTTCCCAAAGCTAAGCAGAAGTTAAAGGTGTTTCTACTTGAATTCAACTATCTTCTTAAGTCTCTCAGAATTGTAAAAGACCAAAAAAATAAAACAATTTCTTCGATATTATGACAGCCTGATAAATGTATAGTCTTATTTTCTATGTAATGACTATATGATTTTTTTAAATTCTTATTATTATCAGTGCATGTACAGACTTTATGTACTTTGTATTCTCTGCATGACCATATGTAGTTTTTTTCTTTTCTTTTTAAATGTTCGGTTATTATTTTTTATTATTATTTCTCATTCATTATTTTCTGATTAATTCTTTGTTTCATGACACTTCTCTGTTTCATGAAATCTCTGTTTTGTCCGACCTCATGATTGTAATGTTCCTCAGTTGTCAATAAAGATTTAGAAAAAAAAAAAAAAAATTAACTTACTGTACCACGATGTAAGGCCAAGGAAGGATCTCAGAGAGCATGTGTCATGTGGGTCAGGCGCCTGAGCCACTGCGCTGATTAGATCTTTGCCTGGGTGGAGTCCATCTTTGGATATGGTGTGTCCTAGAAAAGACAAAGACGCCTGATTGAACTTACATTTACGCATGTTCAAATTAAGTCCCGCCTCATTCAAGGCATGCAGCACCCTCCGTAAGTTGGCATTGTGATCCTGCTGGGTGGTACCATAAAATATGATATTGTCAAGGTAGGCTTGTACTCCTGGGAGGCCAGACAGTATGGTAGACATCATTTTCTGGAATGCTGATGGAGCTGATGCGAGTCCAACTGGGACACGACAGAACCGGAAAAGACCCTCGTGAGCGATAAATGCAGTTATATCATGGCTATCTGGGTGGAGCAACATTTGATGATATGCAGAGGCAAGGTCAATGGTGGAAAAGACAGTAGCCCCCACAGATTGGTGAGCAGTTCGTCCATGTGTGGTAAGGGGTAGCAGTCACAGACGATTTGTTCGGCTCTCTTAGGTCAACACACAAGCGAGGCTTTCCTCCACCCCGTCTCTGGGTGACAACTATGGGAGAGATCCATGGAGAAGCATCAATGTGCTCAATGATGCTCCTGTCTTGTAGGTCTTGAAGCTCCTCAGTAACAGCCTGTCGTACTGAGAAAGGAAGCCTCCTCAGCTTCTGCTGAACTGGAACAGAGCCTTTTGCCATGCCGTCTTTGGAACGCTCTCCCTGACCACCTGAGAGCACCGCTGACTCTAGACACTTTTAAAAAAGGCCTAAAAACCTACCTTTTTAAGAAAGCCTTTTATTAGTCGAGTTGGAGACGTTCTCTCTCCAATCCTTGTTTTATTGATGTAGCACTTTGAGATTGTTTGCTCAATATAAAGTGCATTACAAATAAAATTCATTATTATTATTATTATTATTATTACATTCTCACCAGGTCTCTGTGCCCTCTGTCGAAATTTGGGACGTTCTGCAATCACGTTGACTTTGGGAACAAAGTGCTTTTTCAGTCCCTCCACAGCCGAAGCGTAAGTATCACCTGTATCCGGCAGAGCATAAAACAGTCTTTGTCCCTCTGTGCCAAGAGCATGGAAAAGAACGGCGTGTTTCCTGGTATTAGGCCAGCTATCCCCGGTAGCATCGATAACGAGCATGTAGTTTTCAAACATCTTCAACCACGTACTAAAAGCAATAGCAGGGTTGCCTGGGCAAGGCATGAAAGGTGCAGGTAAAGGCACAGAAACGGCCATCCTCGTCGCCAAAATGTGGTGTTCAGTATTATTTGTAGAAAATAATTCGCTGAGAAGCTTCTTCATTCTTGCCCGCTTTATTCACTCTTCTTCTGCCCAACTCTTACAACCACAACTACTGTGCCACTCACACTCCTGCAGCGCCCTCTATGTTCACATCTGCATAGCACAACACAACAGTAGGGCTTGTACCAACGATGCTTTATTGTTAGCAGTCTTTGTTGTTCAGTGTTACTGTTCTTACACGTTTGTTCGGTTTTTGTTGTTTTACTAGGCACTGGAGGATGACTAGCCAACTTATTGTCTGCGTTCTGTTTTGGTCATTGGTCTCGCTTGAGTCAGATTCAGAGTATGCCTTTAGCTTAGCAGCTAGTAGCCTACCTCAAGGTCTCTCTGGTTTTCTAGTCTCTTAAGTTCTTGCCTTTGCATAGCAATTGCCTCCTCCATTTTAATTTCGGCCTGATTTGCAGGTAACTGTGCAGCACATTCTGCCCTCTTTGCCGTCATGCTGTGCTGTTCTGATGAACAGGTTGAGTTGTGGCTATGAATGGGGAACTTGAAGACTGTTTTACCAAATATTAACTGGGCTTACTCTCTGTCAAGCACCATACGAAGTCTTGCATCTTCTGCCTTAGTGTCAAACCCCCTTTTGGCCCACTTCAGTCTCATTCACATTCATCACTACTTTCATTAACCCCATCAAATTATTTGTTACTGCTATGCAAGAGTCCATTTTCTTCTAACCTCAGTAGAGGGTACCAATTGAGATCAAATATTCTTATACATATCTCTCACTTTTGTCTTTGAGTGTTCCTTGTTATCAGTGTTGGGTGTAACGCTACTGTACACTGTAATCACATTACTTTTTTCAGTAATGAGTAGTGTAAGGCATTACTGTTCGGAATGTAGTAATCATATTACAGTTCGCCAAGCTGGTTACTTATGTTACATTGCTAGGTTAATCAATTTTAACAGCGTGGTTGCACGCATCTCACATGGCGGGCTGGGGGGGCGGTCGCCAATTTGACGACTTTCTCACTGGATTTAGCGACTTTTCAGACCCTCTTAGCGACTTTATTTCTAAAAAGCTACGAGTGACAAATTTAGCGACTTATTCAGATCTTCGTGGGAAAGGCGAGAAATATATTATATTGTAATTTACATGCTGCTCAGAGTAATCGCAGACCACGGCTCCTCTGCAGCAGTGCCGGGCTCTCTCCCCTCCCGCGTGGCTGCGCAGGCGACAGGCCAGTGTGTGTATGGGGGCGCTGGCTGGGGCAGGCTGGAGGGTTAGAGATACAAACATTACTTTGAATTTGTTTAACGTAAGGAAAATAACTTGACTGTAAGGTGCACTTTGCCCGTGTTGGAAACCTCTCCTCACCGCTGCTAACACTACCTCAAACTAAACGAAGCACCTACAGAGACAGCACGCACACACAAATCCTGTTGCTAAGGAACCGTGGACTAACATGAATGAGACGCCAAGACAGAATGTAACAAGTAATGTAACGAGTAATGTAACTAATTACTTTCTCCAGGCAGTAATCTTGTAATGTAAGGCATTACTATTTTTGATAGTAATGTGTAATCAGGGTTCTAAATTAACACCCGCCAACCCGCCAAATGAGGGTTAAAAATAATTTTGGCGGGTGTTAATAAAAACTTACTAGCCAGTTTGGCCGGTGATGCATGAGGCAATCATGTCAGTCAGAGCCGCTCTACTGTTCTCGCTCCCTGGGCAGTACTGACTACATTTCCCATGAATACTGTCGTGATGCTACGTAATGACGTTTAAGACGCCCAACCAGCGCGAGCTCCCACGTCAAAACATTATAAGCATGGTGTCTTCGTCGGCGAAAAAACTGAGAAACTCAACATTAACCCCTCAGTACAGAGCCGAGCAGTTCCCGTACGACTTTTATGTGTCAGGTGAACTGTTGTTTTGCAAAGAAGCAGACCTGAGAAATCATTAATTAAATTAAAGGTGTAATGCGTGAGAGTTAGCCATCTGTCCGATTCATATTATCGGCATATAATACCAGAGTGACTGCTAACAGTAGCTGCTGTTAGCTAGTTTGCCCCGTTAGCCACAGCCCTCTTAGCTGACTCTGCCTGGGCTGGGAGCTCAGAGGATAGCGGGAGGGTTGGTGTTTTCACTACTAGCTGGTTTGTATGCTAAGTTGACATAACGTTACGGGTATAATTTCTCATTTTGTTGGTCATCTTTGCTAATTTTTTTAATATTTACAACTTAAATTTTCAGAACAATTTGTGTATGCAAACATGTCCTGGCTCTGCCTGAGAGCTGATCATGTTTTTATTCAATGAAACCCAAATGAAACCCACATGATGATGTCAAAATGTTTTTGATGCACTTTACTGTACTGTACGGTACAGTATTGAGGAAATATGTTCGTCACCTCAATTAAAGGGACTTAGGGCAGGATTTGTGAAAAAATGAACAGTCATTATAAGTATTGCTATGCTAATAGGTGATGAAGCGTTCCAAACCAAAAAGAACGAGCCCACCCACGTATCTCTCCGTTGCCTTGAACAGGCTGTGTGCTGCATAATGTACTGCAATTCGGGGCCCGAATTTCCCGCGCCGTCCTGCGGACGTGACGTCAAATGGCGCTGAATGCGTGTCCTCGACGGCTTGGAGACCGGAAGAAGACAAGTGCGGTGGATCCAAACTAGTGTTTGGGTAGAAATGGATTCTGCTACGGCCAGAACACGACCCAGCACCACACGAAGTCCAATAAATAGTTATACTAAGAGGAACACGAAGGTTTTATAAGCGGCAAGTCGTGAGTCGAAACGGGCTGGCACTGGAATAAACATCGGATACACGTTCGGCTCATGGAGGCAGCTTCAACTTGAAGTGGTACTGAAAACAGATGATGACATGGCTCATATCCTAGTAACAGGTAAGAAAACATTACACGTCATGTTTAGAGCTTGATTTGAAAATCTTATGAGATTACCGAGGACTCAGAGTGAACTAACGTGCAAAGTAGCGTTAGCTGCTAACATGTATCTTAGTCCGGTCCTGTGTACTTACAGACTGTGCATTTTCCACGGTCCTTCAGTCTGAAAACGAAGAGTTAGAAATATGTCCCTTTTATATATAAGACCGAAAGCCCAACTGTTATCCGGGAGGTGATGTTAGCAGCTGGCTGTAGCAACAGGCTAACGGTTTCTGTGTCTGTGTACAGACACAGAAACCGTTAGCCGTTAGCCTGTGTAGCTACACACAGCGAGACGGCTTCATGGCTGCTTCATGCCTGCAACAGGCTAACGGTTTCTGTGTCTGTGTAGTCAGATTAGCTGCTAGCTACACACAGCGAGACGGCTTCCTGGATGCTTCGTGTGTGTAACGTTTGCGGATCAGGCTGTATCATACACACAGCGAGACGGCTCCTGTCTCGTCCCGTCCCCGAGAAATACACTATTTAGGGGGTACAGTAACGGTAATTACAGGCTATGTGTTAGAGGCTATTGTGTTGACTCGGTGGTGATACTGTTGTGATGTAGCTGAATAAAAGGCACTTTAGAGCTAGCCGTGAAGTGCACAATCGCATGTAAACAAGCTCAGATGGTGCTTTATAAACTGATATTG
>CAEMYA010001085.1:86129-139520 GCA_903131615.1 Diplodus sargus
GTATATATTGGATTCTATTTATGTTATGTACGAAGTGTTTTATTTGTGGACCCACTACTGCTATAACAAAATAATTTCCCAGTCTGGGATCATTAAAGTATTTCTATCTATCTATCTATCTATCTACACTTACAAAAATATGTGTTGTTGAAATAACACAATCAAGATAGATTGATTTAACATGGTTTATTTAGATGGAATATAGGTGGCAAGATAAAATTGCGTTCATCCAATGAATTATTTTTTTGAGTGTGGAGAGGAGGCTCTATGTCATAGGTCACATGCACTACATCACTTCATTGTCATGGTTTTCAAAAAGGTATTTCTTTAACCCCTTCAGACCCAGCACCAACTCAGCTAATGAAAATGCACTGCAATTTTGCATGATAAAATTTGAAATTTAACGTAAATGTGTGATGTGATGTGATATCAGAGTAAGGTGTGGCAGGCTGACGACTCGAGCCTTAAAATATCACTTCATACACATGGAGACCTCAGTTTATTGAACTGGGTTCACAAAAGTGTTCACATTTACATTCGGCCACGAAGTGTAACATGAACAGCTGCACTGTAAACCTATAGAAGAGGCCTGTGGTAAGTCTGACGAAATATTTGTAATAGAATTGTGTGATTTATAGGTTGAGGTTGCCAACTATTATTGGTGTTTTTACCCAGCCATGCGGCACCTGTAGTTTGGAGTCTGTCCCCAGCAGTAACAAAGTAAAGAGTGTTCGGTAGCCCTTTCCGGCCTGTTTATTTATCTCCTGCACGATACACTACAATATTGATTAAAGATTTGAGTTGACTTATAGTTCTACAACTGAATAATTACACTTCACTACAAGCACAAGTACGGAAGTGAAGTGACACTGGTTTGAATGTTTATGACAACACGGATCTATAATTAACATTTGATATGAAGTTAAATTAAATGTGAGATGCATCATTATGTGAAAATAATACTTCACACCTCACATTTTGGGCTTTAATTTACCACTCAGCCATCTGTCACCAGCTGCTGCTGTCCCCAAAATGTTCGTACACATGGGTCCAAGTTTCTGTAAATGTACACACTTTTCCACATCAAGTTCAGATTTGTCTGATATCCTCTGGACACAGCCTTCAAGAGTGGTCTTATTCATGTTTCATTGATATGGGCACAGAAACGGACTGTGCCTCTTTTTATTGTCAAAATAATAAAGATGTTTTGTAAATTAATAAATTATAGAAATAATAATATAAATAAATACATTTTAGTTCCCTTTTTTCCACTGTAAAATGATTTGAAATGAAAGCTTCATCAACAGTTTAGTCTTACTAGCAACCTGCTGCTGTGGTGGATGATGCTGTTCCTTTGCCCAACTGACAGCAGCTCCTCCAAGAACAAAGTTCCAACATCCCTGGACACAAGGGTGCATCTCAAGAATTAGAATATCATAGGTTAATTGTTTTAGGTAATTTAAATTTAAAAAGTGAACCTTTCATGTATTTTAGATTTATCACACATAAAGTTAAATGTTTCAAGCCTTATTTTGTTTTATTACATAAGACACCTCCATGCCGCGGAGGCCGCATGCAGTAATTTGTTCGAAAGGAGCAACGAAGTATTGAGTGCATAAAAAAAGGCATGAATTTTTCAGTTTATGTAATGAATCTAGAATATATGAGAGTTCTTTTTTTATGAATTTACAAAAGAAAAGAAAGAAAGAACTTTTCCATGATATTCAATTTTTTTTAGATGCACCTGTATGTCATGTCAGCCTTCAGCTCCAGTGATTTCTACAGCTCCCCTGTTTTTGTGATGAATGGGAGGAACACAAACTACTTTGTCACAAAAACATTCATGAAGTTTGGTTCAATATTGAATTTATCATAGTTCCTCTGAAAATGTGACCAAATATGCTGGATTTAGTTGATTATAAAAAGTTGTGTGAATCTAATGTTCAATGTCAAAGAACACCACACCTACTTCTAAAGGAAGTAAATGGAATAATGAAGAAGGAGGATTATCTCCAAATTCTTCAGGAATACCTAAGATCATCAGCAGAAGATTGGCTCTTGGGTGCACACACAGCAAAAGAGGCAAAGGCTGAAATCAGGCAAGAACTGAGGTTTAGAATGGTCTTCTAAAGTCCTGACCTGAACCCCATTGAGAACATGTGGACTGTGCTGAAGAAACAAGTCTGTGCCAGGAAGCTAACACATTTAGATGAACTTCACTGATTCTGTTCAAGTGGTAATGGATTCAGCCAGAGGACGACCAGAAGCACCTATTTGAGGTGAAAATGGCCCAGGGACATTTAACCAAATATTAGAAATATAGAATTATATGTTGTGTTGGAGCTATTCATTGTTTTGTAATATAATTTCAACATTTATTTATTTTGTTTATGTTTTGATGAGCACAAGTTAGTTAATTAGTTTGATTACAATATTAGTAGCATTGTTGTGATTTTGAATATTTGATTAGGCTTTTGTTTTGAAGGCACTGGCACGGGTGAATCTATGTATATGATGAGGCAGGTGGTGGGAGGCAGGCACTGGGAAGGGTTTATGGTTTTTTACCAGGGTGACAGGGCAAGCGAGAGGCAGACAACATTGTCAATTGTTTGCCACTCAAAGGAAAATAAACAACCCTGCGTAAGATTCACTGTTTAAAGTGCCTCAGTGGCCTTTTGATTTTGTTAATAATGTTTTTTATTTGGACAAAGGGCATTATTATTTAGGACAAATCCACCACTACATATTGTATGTATATTTTTCAGGTAGCAGATATTTGATATCAGATAAATTGATATTTGAACCAAACTTCATGAATATTTTTGTGACAAGTAGTTTGTGTTCCACTCAATCTTCACTGAAACATGAGAGCTGTAGAAATGATTGGAACTGAAAACTGACATGATGTACATGTTCTTTGAGTTCTTTAGAGTTGCACACCACTGTATGTGTGGTGTGCAAAGTTGGTTTCTGATCCACCAATAAACAACAAGAATGTGCCATATTAAATCACCCATCATTGCTCAATACATCTCAGCTTGATTATCGGTTATCGGCTCACAAAATATCCATAGGGGGTATGAGGCATCCCTTATAATAATAAGATAATAAATACAAGTCTTGATACAAACCTTTACACTAATTTACAGCAGCACCTGCTCCAGCTTAAACACTAGATGTTGATACTATCATTTCCCCAAAGCTTCAGAAGATGGACCACAGCCTCAGAACAAATCTTTGTAAACAACATGGCTTTAGTGGCATGCCTGATCACTGACAGTCATCCACTGTGTTCTCTCACAGTGTGGCAGTGGTGATGACAGCTGTCCCATGCCAGCAAAACAAATGTATGTAGATGGTACTGTAACACTCTGTCAGACCCTCTATTTGAGCCACTTACGATGAAGGGACAGTAGGTGGAGACGGTGAGCTCTTCTCAGTGCGTGGACCTGTTGGACCGACCTTACACATCATGTGGAATACGTCAAAAAAGAAGCACAGCAAAGCCTCCTCAAGCTTCCATAATTTAAGGAACGTTGAGGTCAGCCACTGCACCTTACTAGCCCATTTTAGATAGAAAAGGTGGCACATTTGCTCCAAGGTAAGGGCGGCAATGTGCCGACCTGTCTTTCTAAAACCAAGGCGTTGTATTCCTCCTTTTCCGTCTCTGAGGTAGGCGTAAACATGTGATGTGACGTGAAGCTCGAAGTTTGGCTGCGAACAGTGACATAGAATTTGTCTTCAAAATAAGAGCTTTACATTGCACCCCATTGGAGTTTAGAACTGGGTTCTTAGCGGGGGGCTTTTAATTTTAAAGTAGCGACCGTTCCTAGCTTGCGCTACAACAACAAGCTAACACAACTAAACAGCTACAGAGACCGAGGAGACGCTAGCATCTCCTGGATCTCAGCGGCTGTCCAGTTGTTCATCTTAATGTCCATGGATGAAGTGATTGACTGACTGCTGTGATCAGCTGTTTCCTGGTTTTAAAACTCCTCGGTTGTGGTTTGACAGTGCAGTGCAGGTCATCAACACCTCCGCCCATCTCACCCTTGGGCCGGCACATTTCCGCCTTGGTTTTAGATAGCAGCCGAGGCACTGCTGTGCGACCCACAACCGAGGAGTTTTAAAACCAAGAAACAGCTGATCACAGCAGTCAGTCCATCACGTCACATGTTTACACCTACCTCAGAGGCGGCTTTTGGTAAAGGAGGAATATTATGCCTCAGTTTTAAAAAGACAGGCTGGCACATTGCCGCCCTTACCTTGGAGCAAATGTGCCGCCTTTTCTATCTCAAAAGGACTAGTGTACCCCCCGAGGCGGAAAATCGGCGGGCCAAAACAGACCCCCAATTTGCCGGCCTCTGTCTAAAACCACGGACCGAGCCGCCAAAATGACGTGCAAATTGGCGGCTTGGTGCGCTGTCTAAAAACAAGTGTATACACATCATTAATTGAAAGTATTGTCATTTTTAATATTGTGTCTTGGTTCAAGCACCCAACTGTGAGCAGGACAAAGCTTTCCAACAGCCTGACTGGGTGGTACAATGAGAGCCTGCAAACCAACCCAACCAAACTGTCAGCACTGCTGTGGAGGTCCATTTCTGCCTGTTCAAGAAAAAAAATGATCTTGATGAAAAAAATATATATATTCCCATGGTAAGTCATAATGATGAGAGTCCAAATGTATCTCATAATATCCACTTTCCATCCCATAATCATGCTGTCCTTTTATCTCATAATTAATACTTAAAGATGTATATTTCAAAAATACATTGTTTCCTGTTTGAAGTGAGCCTCCTTCAGCTCACAGCACTGTAACTCTGACTCTGTAACTCCTGCTTTGTTTCTATGTCCGTGGATGAAGGCTGTATTAATAGGGGGCCAAGCCCGAGCGGCCGAGGGAACGCGTATGCTTGCTTGTTTCCTAGGACCAGTGGTGCTAGGAACCCTATTGTAATTGTAAAGATTTTTATTTTTATTTTTCTCCGGCAAAAAGTGGTGCTGCAGGCTAAACCGTGCAAGGGAGGGCGGTGCAATTTGGAGAGTTGGTCCAGACTCCTGCGAATATCTCAGACACAAAAAACTACATATATCAGCCTGCAGGGGGCGCTATAACCTCGGAAAACACATTTTTGCCTATAACTCCCACACCGTATGTCGCACATTCAAAAACCTTGTATCCCCAGATTCCCTTAATGGCGCTGAATCACTTTCCGATGGATACGCCCACTTCCGGTTAGAACGTTTTTTTGCAAAATTGCAAAAACTGGAAAACCTCTTTTTTCGAACTCCTCCTTGAGATGTTGTCCGATCTGTGTGAAACTTGGCACGAACACTCTTCAGCTGGACCTGATCTAAAGTTATCAAAGGAATTTTGCTCCCTCAAAAAATGCGCAAGTTGTTAACAAACACATTTCTGTAGCTAGCTATAAAAATGTAAACTGTTTGATATCTCAGTCAAACTAAATGCTATTGACACCAAATTTGAGATCCTTGGTTGCCATGGCACTGGGAAGGGATGAGCCGAAGTTTGGCCATTAGGGGGCGCCAAAAATGTGGGAAGTTTATATCTCTTGAACGGCTACACCCATTTTTACGAAATTTGGTCGTATGATGTAGGGCCAATCCTGAGGCCATATCTTGAAGGTGGTCATGGCTGCTCAATGTGGGCGTGGCTTATTATAAGATAAACAAAAAACATTCATTTCAGCCAAACTATTATGCTGAGAGCTTTGACATGTATATGGTACATAAAGAATAGGACACAGTTCTTCCATACCACAAATTGCACATGTACTCCACTAGGTGGCGCTGTAATGGATGCAATCGCGTTTTTGCCTGTAACTTCCATATTTAAAATAATACATTTGCAAACCTTATATCCATATGTTCCCTGAATAGAGCTGGGTTTTCTGACAGAGGACACGCCCACTTCTGCTGCACATTTCGATCGCTAAATAGCCACATATGCAAAACCTACTTTTTCGAACTCCTCCGTGGATTTTGTCCGATCTGCATGAAACTTGGCACGTCCACTCTTCAGCTCAACCTGATCTAAAGCTATCCAAAGAATTTTGCTCGGTCAAAAAACGTGCAAATTATTAATCAACAAATTTCTGTAGCTCGCTATAAAAATGTAAACTGTTTGATATCTCAGTCAAACTAAATGCTATTAACACCAAATTTGAGAACCTTGGTTGCCATGACACTGGGAAGGGATGAGCTGGATTTTGTGGATGTTGTCCACTAGGGGGCGCTAAAAATATGGGAAGTTATATCTTTTGAACGGCTACACCAAATTTTGGTCGTATGATGTAGGGCCAATCCTGAGGCCATATCTTGAAGGTGGTCATGACTGCTCAATGTGGGCGTGGCTTATTACAACAAATCCAAATCGCCACACATTCAGCCTTTTGCACTTCCAGAGCACTTGCCATTACAGTGAATACCACGGCTCAGACGTTGGCCTGTGTCCTCACTTTTCCCCCCGAGCCCGTTATCCTCTGGGGCCAACTTCCGTGGGCTCTGCGGTGCACGGGGTCCGAGTCACGCGGGGGGGCTTGGCCCCCGTTCATAACTGCTTGCAGTTCTAGTTATCATTGTTATCGCTGGTGGTAATATTATTACAGTACCTACAGCAATTGGATTTTGACTTCACTTGCCACTTACTTTAAAAAAAAAATTTTTTTGAGGCATAGACTCCTTTATTTGACAGCGGATAGATCAGAAAGGCGAGAGAGATGGGGGGTGTGACATGCAGTACAGGGGTCAGTTTCACAAAGCAGGTTCAACAAACTCTGAGTCTAACCCTGAACTCTGAGTTGATCTACTCTGAGATAGGAAACTCTGAGTTTTTCAGTTCCAGATGGGGGGCCAAGATGGCGGAGGCATGGACGTGGGGTGCAAAATTTCTCCGTCAAGCAATTTGAGGCTTTGTGATTAGGCAGACAGAATATGGAGTAAATTTCAAGTTTTAATGATAAAAAAGTGACTTAAGTACAGGAACGCTTTGGTACCAGGACTATTATTCCGTGGAAAAGGAAAAAAAATGGGTAAACCGAGATGATGAAAGTTTGAATACAAGCTCACTAACGTACCAAGGAACGTTAAAGTCAGAGACAGAAAGAAGATGACTTCCAACGCTACCTTGAGTGACTCTGAAAAGTCAGGAGAAGTGAATGCACCTGGTGAGGAAAACATAGAAACTACTGCTGAAGATACAATGGACACACTTTCGGGCCAGGCCTGTAACACCCAAACGAAACATGTCAACAAGCGGAAGAAAAGAGACTCTAACGGTCACGATGACAGTGCAAATATCAGCGCGGACATTTTGGCAGCTATCCAAGCGCTCTCCAGTAAACATGACGAGACGTTCCGTAAGATTTCAGTGATTGAACTCACTACAGAAGCAATGTCTCAACGCATTGAAAAACTCTCTTCTACAGTTGAGAAACTTGTGGTGGATATTAATCACCACAAAGACATTTTGGAAAAGACGGAGTTAGAAATTGAACAACTGAAAAATGAGAACCGGATTCTGAGAGCAGGTGTTGCTGAAAGTTACAGATGGACACTGAAACTACATGGAGTAAGAGAGGAGATGAACGAAGACGTGAGAGCAGTGGTGATGAACATCCTTGGAAAAGTGGCCCCGGGGCTTCATGAATATCTACAGGAGGGTGTCGACATTGCACATCGCCTTGGTCAGAAGAGAAAGGACGGATCCCTCCGGTCCCTAATCATCCTCTTCGCGCTGCGACGTATCCGTGATGCTGTTTGGAAGAGTGCCAAGGGCTGCAAGTTTCTGCAGGACAACAAGCTGCGTCGTCATGACTATGACCGAGGCACTTTCCCAGGAGGATCGAGTGGCTAGAGAAAAACTCTGGCCTCTTGTGGAAAAAGCAAGGAAGGAAGGTAAAAAAGGCGTCCTTTAAAGAAGATTGTACGGTGGCCCAGAGATGTCAGGACAAATACAAAAGCCACAACACGAATACAAAAGCCACAACACGAATGCAAAAGCCACAACACGAATGCAAAAGCCACAACACGAATGCAAAAGCCACAACACGAATGCAAAAGCTACAACACAAATACAAAAGTCGCAACACAAATACAAAAGTCGCAACACGAATACAAAAGCCACAACACGAATGCAAAAGCCACAACACAAATACAAAAGTCACAACACGAATACAAAAGCCACAACACGAATGCAAAAGCCACAACACAAATACAAAAGCCACAACGGAAGTGACCCACAACGGAAGTGACCAAAGCGGAAGTAAACGGCAGCGGATGTTGACAATGCAGCGGATGGTTGCTGCCATTTTAGGACCCGTGTGCCGGCTGTCTCTGGGCAACACAGAGTCCAACTTCTGTTGCCCAGAGACAGCCGGCACACGGGTCCTAAAATGGCAGCAACCATCCGCTGCATTGTCAACATCCGCTGCCGTTCCCTCAAAACTGTGTCAATCTTTTCTGAACAACAATATTGTTTCGAAACTTTGTTCAGATCTCTCCCTGACCGACACATGGCGTTTTTTTTATCCAGATATACAGGATTTTACATGGTCTAAGAGTAACCTTTCATCTAGATCCAGGATTGATCTTTTTTTGGTTACTTCCTCAGCACTTCAGTATGTAAAAGATATCTCCCATTCTTTTTCTCCATTGTCAGATCATAAGAAAATCACTCTGAAATTAGGAGGCTCACAAAATACGACTAAATTACGAGGATACTGGAAATTTAATAATGCCCTTCTTAAAGACAATTGCTTTAATGATAGTATAAAATACCTATCCAGTGAAATTTGTAATGAAATTGCAGACAATGAATAAACACAATAATGGGAGTACTTTAAGTTTATGACAAGGAGTATTGCAGTAAAGAGAAGTAAAGAGTTAAAAGCCCTCAAAAATAAAGCAGAAGCTGAATTACTGAGCAGAATTGGTTTTCTCTTATCTAAATCCAACTTATCTTCTGAAGAGAAGTTAGAAGTAAAGGAGATACAGTTAAAAATAGATCAGATTTACATTGAGTTAGCCAAAGGTGCATTTGTGAGATCTAGAGCCAGGTGGTTGGAAGAGGGGGAAACAAACTCCAGCTATTTTTTTGCTTTGGAGAAAAGAAACGGTCAAAGAAAATCACTAAGTATGCTTAATATTAATGGTAGTAAATGTACGGACCAAAAATTAATTTCTGATTCTGTTTTTTCCTTTTATAGCAACTTGTACAAATCAGAATTCAACAATTCCTCTTGTGAAATGTTTATTGGTAAGGTTAAACAACACATTGTGACAATTGATGAGGACTTGGAAAAAACTTGTGACTCTAGCCTGACCAGAGAGGAAATCAAGACTGCTCTCTTCTCAATGAAAAAGGGTAAATCCCCAGGTATAGATGGGCTTTCAGTTGAATTTTATATTAATTTTTGGGACATCATTCAGGAACCTTTATTTCATATATACTGTGAATGTGTGAGTCGGGGAGAGATGATTACAACTATGAAACAAGGCGTTATATCGCTAATTCCGAAACCAGATAAAGACAACTTATTGATAGAAAATTGGTGACCTATCACTCTCCTTACAATTAATTACAAGATTTTGGCATCAGTTTATGCAACCAGATTAAAAATGGGTTTACCTCATATAGTTGCTGAAACACAATCAGGTTTCATTAAGGATAGACACATAAGTAATAACATCAGACATATTTTGGATTTATTAGATTCTGCAGATTCACTACACTCATTCGCATTCATTCTCTTTCTAGACTTTTACAAAGCTTTCGACACCATTGAACATAAGTTTCTTACAAAATGTCTTAAATTGTTTGGCTTTGGTAACAAATTTATAGATACTATCGATATGTTTTATAAAGTGATCATCAACCACAGCACTTCTCACAGATTTGATATAAATTGTTGTGTTAGGCAAGGATGTCCGATTTCACCTTTTCTATTTATTTTAGTTGTTGAATTATTGTCATTAAATATAGTACATGATATAGACTTCAAAGGCATCTCTATATTTAACAGAGAAATAAGAATTTCTCAACTGGCAGACGATACAATCCTTCTCCTGAAATACAAAGAACAGTTGACCAAAGCTATTGATCTAGTCAAACAGTTTTCATTAGCATCAGGCCTGAAACTCAATTTATCTAAATGTGAATTATTGCCCATACAGAGTTGTGATGATTCTTTCATAGATAATATCCCAGTAAAAAACACTGTCAAGTATTTGGGCATTAATATAACAAAAAACTTAATAGCAAGGCAACAACTGAACTTTTCTGGAAGAATTAAAAAAACTAGAGATATTTTTCATCTTTGGCTTCAGAGAGACTTAACATTATAGGGCAGGGTCCTTTTGTCGAAAGCTGAAGGCGTCTCTCATTTTGTTTACCCATCTCTTTCTCTCTTTGTGAATGATGCCACTGCTAAAGAAATCAACAAACTATTTCTGGACTTCATCTGGAGAAATAAAACGCACAAACTTAAAAATGCAGTTCTATCTAACAGCAGAGCGGAAGGTGGTCTTGAAGTGCTTAATTTCATTGATATTATAAATACTTTTAAAATCAATTGGTTAAAAAGATGTTTGACACATCAAAATTCATTATGGTTCTTCATCCCCAATTATATTTTTGACAAGATTTTATCCTGCAACTACTCACCCGACAAGCTTCGGGTCATACTGTCCAAATTTAATCAGCAATCACTTCTCTCCTGGAAAATGTGCTTTGTTCACAATTTTTCTCCTCACAAAACTCTTATATGGAATAACGAGTGTATAACTATAAGGAATAAATCTCTTTTTTATTCCAAATGGTTTGAAAGAAGTATAAATAATATCCTGTCTGTTTTGGATGAACACGGTTTTGTCCTCTCCTATGAGAGTTTTATGTCTCGACATAATTTTCCTATACCTTTTCAAGGAATACAACTCAGTGATAAAAGCCGTTCCCTCTGGCTTGATTATTTTAATGAGAAGTCACTTATCCTTCTGTGAAAGAATTAGACCAGAGGGCACATCTGTTTTGCTTTTGAATGGTATTAATATACAAGACAAAAAATGTAACAATAAACATATAAGGAGGATTTTTCAAGATGAAAAGAGGTTTTCTCCAAGAGGAAAATTTTATTGGTGCACTCATTTAGAGGACATAAACTGGGAAAAAGCATGGCTTTTACCTCACAAATACTGTGTTCATAACAAAGTAAGAGAAACTCATTTCAAAATTCTCCACAAAATATATCATGTTAACTCCTTCATTTCGAAATTCATGGATGTGGACAGTTTGTGTGTTTTTTGTGGGCATGCTGATGAAACTTTAATTTGTTTTTTTAATGTAATGTCACAATGCAATTTTGGTCAGACTTGGGTTCTCATGTGTTCACCCATGTTAACATGTTGTACTGTTTTTTCCCTAAAAGATGTTATATGTTATTATGAAAATAAGAACAAGTGTCAATATTTAGTTAACTTTTTCATTTTGTTAGGAAAATATTTTATTCATAAGCAAAAGTTTTCAGCCTCCAAGCCAGTCTTTCCTCATTTTTTGATTGAATTTAACTCACTCTATAAGTCCCTAGCCCTGGTTAAAAATAAAAAGAATACACATTTTTTAGCTAACTATGAAAAGATATTTGATTTACCCTCTGGCAGTTAATGGAATTTAGGATTGCAAAGATTGTTACATACATTTACGTGGTGACAGAATGATATTGTGTTAGCTATTAGTATATACTTATTTATTTCTTATTATACTACCTTATGAGATCTCAGGAATGTATTTTGTACATGTATTATTCTATTTATTGACTTTTTGCCTTCGTATCTGTGGAGCAGCGCTCATGTATTGTGTTCTGTGTTAATGTTTGACATATTTTGTAAACTGCATATTTAAATAAAGTGAAAAAATAAATAAAAATAAAAATGTTTCGTTCCAGAAAGTTTTCGGTTCCAGAACAGCTGTTTGATCAACTCGGAGTAGTTTCACCACAAGTATAAAAAGACAGCATCAATGGAGCCCCGCTTCGACGAGTCACCATGGCAACGGGGAAGAGGGCGGCTACGTTTTTCACCCACTGGAATTGGAAATATTAATGCGCTCATACTGTGAGTTTGCGCACGTTTTTAGAAGGAAGTGTAACACCACTGCAGCAGCAAAAGAGAGGGAGACGGTGTGGGAGAACATTGCTGCTCGTGTCAATGCGTAAGTTTAAATGTAATCGTTTGCAATCACAATAATATTACAGGGGGAAACTGCTTGAGTGGTAGCCTATTAATTTATTTCATTTAGGTCCTATCCCGCGGGGGAGAAGCGCACTTGGCAGCAACTTAAGATGAAACGTAAAAACATTGTTCAAACAGGGAAAACCTCGGCATAATCTCATGGGGGTTCCTCATTTTGATCATGTTTTACATTGTAAAGTAAATATTAAGTAGCTGTTTGACTGTACAGTTGTTTTATCCCCAACATAATGCTGTTTTCACACACAGGGGCGCCGCCAAGAAGGGGAAAGGTTAGGACGATTCCAAGGGCCCGGCACTGACAGGGGGCCCTTTGAGACATTGGCAACCTAGGGCCCAACTAGATTTTTTTTCATGGGGCCCAAAATCCCTGGCCGCCCCTGTTCACACACATAAATGTCTTCTCATCTGAGAGCATGACTTCGGTTGGTAATGTTTGAAATGTAAGGACGGATTAGGTTGTGTATGTAAATGATGGACTGTGACGTGAAACGGTACCGCTCAAAAAGATAACTGTCTGGAAATGCAAGAACATCTATGCGCGGTCTGGTAATCATCTCCCGACGAATATTTACTTGTCTGCGCAGTAATGCTGCACCTTCATCCACGGGATCATTACCAAAAGGACATGCCATGGTAGTGAACATAGTCGCCACCTAATATAACTTCTAATGAAGGACTACTGACTGATTTTTGCAATGATTTTCTCAAACAACAGACGGCAGAACTATACTACGCCAAAACTCGCCTGCTGACTGAATGAATTAGGAAATCAAATACCGTGCGTGGCTGAAAGAAGGCGGAGACAGAGAGAAACTCGAGGTTTGTTGAGAAAAGCCTGGTCCCGACCAGGTTAGGTTTATAGAGTATGTTACCATGGTAACTGACCGAGAGCTTAAGTTACCTCTCTCTGTGAAACAGGCTAGAGTTACCCCTCTTTCTCTGGTTTGAGTTACCTCCCTTTGTGAAACGGAAAACTCAGAGTTTCCCTCATTTCAGGGTTAACAGACTCAGAGTTTTCACTAAACCTGCTTTGTGAAACGGAGGGTGCACTGTGTACGTGGCCTGCGCGATAACCACTCGACTACCTGCGCGCCCTACTCACCAGTTAGGCTACCTTGCATTTTAGCCTACATGCTAGAGCCAAAGTGGTGCATTTCTATCTAATCAGTAATCAACACACTGATAATTGTGATGATCACAAACATACTGAATATTGGATCTGATAATCTGATAATGATCATACAGGCCTACATGTAAACATCTGTAATGTAGTTTAACTTGTCAGTCTACTGATGAAACTCAAGAACATTTTTTGCCACAAAATAACTGTTGACCATCACTGTGCGCTGCAAACCATGAGGTGAAGATGAGTGAACACGAGACGACGTCGTCAATCTGCTGCTGCTGTTCGGTTTCTGTCCAGCAGGTGGAGACAGACCACCATTAAAGACCGACGGTGTCGCAGGGAGGACGTGTATGAAACCCATTATCATCATCATTATCAGAACCATCTCAATCACCATCAGCATTATTGTGTCCAGCATCCTGCAGCTCCTGCTCAGACCCCGCCGGCAGCTGCTCACAGGCTCGAGGCTGACCTCAGCGGAGTCCTGGTGAGTTCTGACTGTGGGGATGCGCCTGACAGGAAACCTGGGTTACAGGGGCCTAAGCATGGCTGTGTGTCGATGTGCAGGCCGGTGCCGTGTATGGCTGGTGTGTCATTGGCTGCCTGCTGCTGTTTCACTGTGCGTAAAGCTCGGACCAGTAACTGACACCTCTGGTGTTATCAATCTCACAGCGACGTCAGCTGCAGCACTTTTTAATATTTTACCGATCAGAAACCTCATTTAAATATTAGGCTAAAACCCTGTCTCTTCACATTTATTTTAATGTTAAATTAATACACAGTCTAAAGAAATAATCCTCTACCATATTCAACGAGTTACGCGATAGTTGTGCATGTCATATTGTTTTCCCAGTGGCCTTTTTACTTTTATGGAAAATAAAAATAACTGTAAATTTGTGGGGAAAAAATAGAACGATTTAATTAGGAGAGATACAATTAATTCTATAAAACACCTCTGAGAGATCAAATTCAAGAGATTACCTTAAAACACAATCAGCAGAGCGTTAAAGTCTAGAATCATTTGACTCTGAATATGGCAGGTCTTACATACTGACCTCACTCCTCAGTGTGCCTTTAACTCAACGACTCAAGCTTGACCAATAAAGATATTCAGAGTCCAGTTAAAGGTGCTGTTTGTGGCAAAGGTTAATTATTGGAGTCTTATTCCCAGCTCGTCAGATGACGAGGCTCTGGTTGGGACTGAGACTCAGAGAGGAATCTTTTTCGCAAATAGCTCCTTTAATACCACTCAGCTGTGTCTTAAACTCAGCACTTTAACACATTAGTAGTTTATCTCCACATGTGTACATTTTAAACTTATTAAAGGATTTTTCAATCAAGCAAATTCATCATAGAATTTGGAAGCAGGCAAACTTGCTGAGAACTTAATGTCTATGCATTGCGTTCGTCCTTCTGAAAGGGAAGTTTTCCCTCCTTTTTTGGTCCAGTGAAAGGTGCGCTGCTGCCGACCTTTAACAGGGCTCATATGGTGTTGGGTGGGCTAAGTTAGACATGTAGTCCAGGGGGATGGGGATAAAGAAGGGGGTTCCCAGGCTCTCCATGCATGAGTCCCAGCATGCCAAGCAGAGGAAATGTAAATGTGACCACCCACCTCTGCGGAAGAAATGCTGTGTTGTTCTATTACCTCACCTCTGTTTCTCCTGTTTTTACAGTACCAGGTTCATTACAGAATGACTGAGGGGAGCTGTTAAATGATGCTACTGCTACTGTCTGAGTCCTAAGTCTAACCCTTAACCCTGAGTCCTAACCCTGCAAAAATTTGAGTTAAAATAATGAATTTGTGTATGTATTTACGTAGAAAGTCAAAGTAAGTTTGGCTGGTTTAATCTCCGTTAGCTATGAATTCATCACATTTTTCATCATATTCAAGATTATGTTTAAGTCAGTCATATTGAGCAGCAATATATACATAGTTGTTTGATGGGATAAAGAAATATTTTGTTCAGTTACACGTTGTCTAACTGGAGATGTGTCTATATTAATGATCACTGTGATATTTACAAATGAAATATTGATGTTGTGTTAATAGTACATGATAAAATTATACATTCTAATTTCTTTCTGTTCTCACTTTGTCAAAGCAGGTGGAGATGATTGCCACCCACCATAAAACAAAGTATTCTTCTTTTAGACTTCTTCACAGTCGTGGTTACAGCCTCTCTCTCTCTACTATACGTTTGTATTTTGGTGTAATTCATTTGCCAAAAGAAACCAAAAATCAAAATGATGCCAAAAATGTAAGAATTCTTTTGATTAAAAAAATATTTTCTGTACTTAACATGATGATATCTCTGTTGTGAAGTCTTAAGGTCATGATAACTGTATGGTGAGTGTGACATCATGACAGCCCTCTAGACACTCTGAACACGAGCAGCTGGACAAGAACTCACAAGAACCTCACTGAAACGGGCCAAATAAGGATTTCTATGAGGAACCATCTAATCGAGGAATAGGAATACATTTGGTACTTAGCAGTATTTCAAGTATTTCATTCTACACCACTACAGACATACTTATGGTATTTGTACTATTGCCAAATAAAGGATTGAGGTTTAATGCCCAGCCTTACTTGGGATGCTCCATCAGGAGGATGTCCATAACTTTAAGAATATGGTGACCACAGAAATCTCAGTTGTAGGTGTGTTGTCCAACACCACCGATGGCCTCACAGATTCACTGAGTACTTGGTGCAGTAAATGTGTGTCCTCGTGCTCTACAACAGTGTAGTCTTGCTCAAAATACACATGTACAGACTAATAATGCACCATGATGGATCAGAGGAAGTCAGCTCTACAGCGTCTTTATGGATAATATTCTGAATAATAAATGTTACATCTGATCTCATTTAACTCATAGTTCTGACATTTTTCCCCATTCTTTTAAAATAAAAATTGGCACACCTCTCCCAAACAGGATCATTACTCAACACATTTTCTATTAATTTTTATACTCTAAATGTACTAAAAGGAACTTTTAACTGGTTATGAAACAGTGTCAATCAATACTGACCATCAGGGAGAAGGTTGGCTAGTTCTGCCAAATTAATTCCCGTCATCGGGTTGGATTCTGACTAAGTTACAATATTAAAACTATTTGACATGAGGAACCTCATGGCCTGAGGAAAAAAAAAGCTGCTCTTAAGTCTAGTGAGTTCACTTTGTTTCGTCCTCGTCATCTTTTGTCCAAAGGAGCCGCCAGAATCATCAAAACATTCACGTTCCTAGCAGCAGCCTTCAGTGTTCTACTCACCTGACACTTGGTTAAAGATACTCTTGATTTTAATTCATTCAGCTTTGGAGATGTTGTGATTTCTGCCTCCACTCCAATACAATGGAGTTGAATGATTTTTTTTATCATAGTGTTGAAGAATTACATAACAGAACATGTGTCCACGTCCACATTATTCTGGGTATTCCAAACAATACACTTTATTACTGGTACTAGTTTGAGAAAGAGTCTCAGAGACAAATAGCTACACCAAAAACCATCTGGATGCTAGTTTGGGTGAAGTTTACCTTTAATATGTGCTGAACTAAATCTGCTTTACTTCACATTTAGTTCTTATCTTTTTATCCATATGCTTTAGGATTGTATTGCCATTTTGCATACATCTCTGTTGTTCTGCTCTTTCTTTGTACTTCTTTTTTCTTGCCACAGTAGCCTCATGTCCTACGCAGGCATCAAAATTACGTCACTGTTTCTTACCAAAGACTTTGACTGCAGCAGTATGACCAGAGGAACACAACACAACCCAGCTCAAAGTTGACCACTGTACACAAAGCTACCCTCAACCGTCACCATCACCATCAGAGCTGAGCTCACAATAAAACACAAGTACCACTTCTTCATTGAACATTTCCTTTATTGAAGTAATCATCCTGCTAAAAAGCTGAAGGTGGGTGAGCGATAGGGAAAAGTGTCAGTTACCGTGGGGTTGTGGTGCCTTGCTCAGAGGCAGAGTGGGGCAGGGTGGAGGGTGCAGGGTAGAGGCTGGGCCCAGCTGACCGATGCCCTTTCATTATTGCACTGCTTGCTGCAGCTCCAACAGTAGTGCAACAGGGAAAGAGTGTCAAGCAGAGAGCGTCCTGGAGATGTCGTCCCCGGAGACACAGTCAGTGTCTTCAACCTGTTCAGTCTTTACCGGCTTTTCTCTGACTGTCCCTGCTCCACTCAGTGTGTGCTCACTGTGAGGAGTCACTTTACAATTCATTGCACTATACTTTGAAAGATTTTAGGATTAAGAAGCAGGAAAAAAAAAAAAATTATATGATTACATGATGTCATGACATTTGATGAAATGTAATGTTTTTATGCTATGACCACTGTATTTCACTGTATTTTCACCAATAGGAAAAAAATGTTTTCTCAATTGTTAAAATGCAAATTCATTCAAAACTCAATTCATATTAGCATTATCCCTTTTTATGCAGTAATTTTTCAGAAAGCAAACTACTTCAAAAGCCATGAAGGTGCCATTACTTTCCTGAAAATTAAACAATAACAATCAAACTACTTAATTTTAATAATTGTATAATGTATAATTCCTTAATAGTATCATAATTAACACCACTGCCTCCAACCCTGGAAAGTGACACTCATCAGGGCCATTCCTAGTCTACCGCATCAGTCAGGCTGATCAGGCCGGTAAAGTGCTTAACAGGCTCATCATTTCATATTCAGGCTTGTTGAGGTGAAACATTAAACAGTATTCTCAGACAGTCAAAGCATTTCAAATCAGTTAAAATTAAAGCTACAACTGAACTTTTCCCTTCTGAGGGACAAAACTGAAAAATAATAAGTTCCCTGCACATGTTAACATATTGTTTTAGTTAGACAAAGCCTTTTGGTCAATTCACCAGGTCAGTAAACATCTTCTCTCTCTCTCTCTCTCTGTCTCTCTCTCTCTCTCTCTTATTTCAATTTTCAATTTCAACAAGCTTTATTGGCATGACTGTGGTTCACAATATTGCAAAAGCGTACAGGATTACAGAACAAGAATATTAACAATAATAATAATAATCTCTCGCTCTCTCACTCTCTCTCAAACTACTTCATTAGTAATAACATTAATCGGATGGACACACAAAAGCCTGGACATTTCCCTCACAGCAGATGTTAAACACTGTCACATAGTATCACACTGTATACTGAACGTCAATAGTGTCTGTGTGACATCGGCTGCATAACACACCAGAGGAGGAAGATCATCCCTCAGAGCCAAGACCCTATAAGCAATATTGCACTACTGTATCAACTCTAGTAAAAGCAGAGGCAACATTGATAGGGTCTAGTCTGCGAGGTGATGTAGACGAGACAGATGTCAGAGAAGAGACCACAGGTGACCACAGTAGACACAGTTGGGAGGAAGTGAACATCAGCTGCCCAGTATTCTTTACAAAGATAGTTTGATATTTTTCATGTGGTAATGTTGTGAAATAACTTATCATTGACTGCTAGATGAGTAAAGTAGTACTCACACAACATTTGTGATCATCATTTACAAATTTGTACATTTGGTAGCCACATCAAAGCCATGTAGCCAGAGTTATATCAGGTTAGTATTAACTGAAGAAACCACTCATGTTGGACAGTTCATGCATTTGCGCTTTATGTTTTATTACTGGCTGCGGAAATCTTGGACAAAACTATAGGTGTGCTTCTGCATTTGCAGACCATATTCTATACTGCCTGCTATCTATCTATCTATCTATCTATCTATCTATCTATCTATCTATCTATCTATCTATCCATCTATCTATCTATCTATCTATCTATCTATCTATCTATCTATCTATCGACTACAAGTCTCCATATTTCCATTTATCAGGGTTGAGTAAATAGTTGGGTTATAATAAAGAGAAAGACCTTCGGGGGAACCTCTTTTATCTGTCAGTAGCAGAAACGCTGACCCTCATTAAAAGCAAAAACTTTGGAGACAACAGCCATGACAAATTCTACCCCCTTTTTCCCCCTTTTGCTCTTTTAAGAATGGTCGGAGGCCTTGGCACATGTCTTAGATCTGCTGTAAGCACACAAGCAGCTCACTATGAGGTGAAAAAAACACTTCTTTATGACTTATGCTTATGCTGCAGTTTTAGATTCACAAACATTGAAAATGTTTAATCTAATTAGCCTTATATTTGTCTTATACAACACTTTAGTGAAGAAAGGCCTTGTTTCACCTCGATTGACTCTTATTAGTAGAATTAATTCATACAGAACAATCACCTCTACATTCTGTGTCAGGAGTGGGACTTTTCATCGTTCAGTGTTATTTTTACGGCTATTAGATGTTTCACAGATGAAGTTTCATTCTGTTTACAATTGGAATTATCATGCCACTTGGAGCCTCTTAGCGTACAGATTAGGGCTGCAACCATCCACAGTATTCATTATTGATTAATCCACAATTTTTTCCTTTCAATTAATCAATTGTTCAATAGAATCCCTGAAAATAGCACAAAAAGACCATTACAAGTTCCCAGACATGACAATTACATCTGCAAATGTCTTCTTTTGTCTGATCAACAGTCCAAAACACAGATATATATTGCAGATAACACATATTCCATTTATAACAACAGAGTCTGGCCAGAAATTTGAAAAATAACTTACCATGAAATACTATGATTCATTTCTTGTTCAGCTAATCAAGTGCTCAACTAAAGCTGTGCTTGGATGGCAGGCCAATCAGAAGTGTGCCAACCTATCTGCATGTGTTAACAATGTAGGGTGTCGGAAAGTAATACACACCATTGATGCAGCTTTACAGCATGGAAGCAAGAAAAATAGAGATCTATAATCTCGTGGCTCCACACAATCGCACAGTCCAGTGGCTTTGAAGAACTCCATCGCACCACATCGCTTGAAATACATATTGTTCATCTAATCATCCTTCTTGATCTTAAACTTTTAACAGCTATAGTATACCCTCTACCCTAACCTAACCTGCAACATCACGATCAATCATAGAATTTGCTTTGATAGGAGGAGCAATTCATGTTCATCAAATGTTCTTGACTTGACTTCACTGCAGCACTAATGTTCTGCTTTTGGCAGTTGCTCTCATGCACTTACATTAGGGGTATGACTCTTTGGCAATCTCACAATTTGATCCGATTTTGATCTTAGGGTGCCCAATCTGAACCAGAATCACTTTTCGATTTGAATTGATTCAAAATTGATCGTTGATTGAATGTGTGCTTAACCTAATTGGGGTCCTTAATCTGCTAAAATACAAACAACAATCTGCACCCTTTTTATTTTGAAAAATTAACAGCAATAATTAATGATTTAATTTGAGAGCACCTATGTGTGCATGTGGACAACAAAATAAGTACGATCTACTGTGTTATTATCGTTGTTAGTCCAGGAGCATAAGACGTGTTTTTGAGTTAAAACAGGCCAAGGTATTGTCTTAACCACAAAGTTTGGTCAATGTATTAATACTGCCATGTGTTTTTGTTAGCTTGTTAGCAGTTGTCAGCTGGTTTTGTTTGGAACTGCTGACCACCTCTCCACTTCGATAACGTTATGTCGAACCACTCAGTACGGCATTAAAAGGTGTTCACAAGCACATGGCCTGCTCAATGTCGTCTTTTTAAGCAAATTATCCAGTTTACTCACTAAATAAAAGAAACGCTTGCAACCGCTACCTCGTTAAAAGTTTAACTTCAACATAACTCCAACGCTGAGCTGTAAATTGTGTGTAAATTGTTTTTTACTAATTAAAATTTAGCAAATAGATTTTTGACATTTGTAAATAGATTCAGACATTTTTTGACCCAGCCCTAATTTATAGCAGGATGAAGATATGACTTATTGTCATCACTGCATGTCTTGATGCAAAAGAGACTCTGACATCCAGTTTGAGCTGCCAGAGTGTCTAGACTGAGACGCATCAACAGACCACCTCCAAATGTACCTTCGATCCTATTTGCACAAATTGTTTTTGCTGTCCAGATTTCAACCTTATTCTGGATAGTCCCCAACCCCCTCTGTACATAATGTGTCACACACAGCACCTGGAGGCTCTCTGAGTGATAGGATCACTGTTATCATGAGGTTCAGGTGGGTTTACACCTGGATCTACATACTGCTGAACATGATCACTCTGGAGACAAATTAATGGCAGCTGTAATTGCAGTAATAGTCCCTTCTCCATTGAACGGCACCATCAGCTACACTTCAAATATATATAGACCCAGTCTGCTCTGGTATTTGCCTGCCAGCACAATGAGACAGACAAGCATCTACATGCTGCTCAACATAACATGTGCCACCAGCCTGATGGAGGCTTCCATTGTTTACATGTGGAGCAGTGTTGGAAATGACATGGACTGCTCTGCCAGCACAGACTCCACAGTAGGGCTATACTACAAATGTCACATTAAAGAAAACCCAAAAAACTATGACCTCCGGTATATATAAACAAAAATACTAAAATACATTAATTCATGTAATGTCTGGATTGCAATTCCCCAATTTCATGTACAAGTTTATGTTTTATATTTAAGGATAAAATGTTCATTATCAAACTTTTCATTAAGGAAATCAAATCTAATACTTCCACTAAGAAACGTGAATCATCGTGAGATAAACCAACAGAAACTATATCAATTTAACTCTTTTTGACAAAAGTGTTTTTTCCCCTTAAACAGCACTATTTTTCATACTACTTGATTGATGTATTTGAGCATCAATCAGAGGCTAAAGATATTACTGACCAGAGGAAGTGTTTTACCCTCCACTCCATTCTCACTAAAACACTAAAGACACACAAGAGCAAATTCCACAGTGGCCTGCAAAACCGGGGCTAAATATGATGCTACAGGCTCAAACGCTCCAAAGTGTGCATGTGCGTGCGTGCACACACACACACACACACACACACACACACACACATTCAGACTCAGACATAGAGACAGAGAGAGAGAGAGAGAGAGAGAGAGAGAGAGAGAGAGAGCAAAGGCAGTGACTAAGAACGATGAAAACCAACCCCACCCCCTCACCCCCTTCACCAAGAGCAGCCCTGCCCTCCAAATTCCTCACAAGGAGCCCCATCCCCCCATTACGACCTGGCCCAAATAGGAAACTTACCCCATTTTTCCCACCCACACCGTGACTTCTTCAAGCCTGCACATTCAAATTATGCTTTCAAAAGCCGACTGAATGGGAGGGTAAAAAGAGCCACACCACACACACCAGGCACACACACACACACACACACACACACACACACACACACACACACACACACAGAAATGACTGCAGCATTAACTTATAGGTTCAAACATTCCTTTAAAGGGTAATCACATACAGTTGCTCTTTTTATTATAGAGGGTTATGATCACAGGTCACATGTCAATAAACTACGTTTTACACAGTTGAAACCAAATTGCGTTCTAAAATGGGTATTTTTAAATAGATGCTTGTATTTTTGAGTTTTAACATTTCTACAAATTTAAACACATAACAAATGTTTTAAACGAGGCTAAATCATATTTTAAAAAGGGGCGGATTTGCATTTCATGATAAATAATTAGCAGCGCTAAAATTGTGTAATAAAAAGGGCTGCATATCTTTTGAAAATCTGAAGAAAACAAATCTTTTTTTTTTTTTTACAGAATGGTCCTTTTTTCCCTTTTCTGTTTCTAAAATGCAAATGTTGACTAGCTTCACCACACTGACAGACATTTACAGAATGTCTAGAAGATTTATGTAAATAAAAAAAAGATCATTTCTGCAGTTAAAATAGGTATTATGGTCAGGTTCAACACAATTCTCGATTTTTATTTCTGATCATAGTAAAATCTTATAAAATAACAAACCTGGGCCCTGCAGGGGAATTTAAGATAAACCTGATTTACTATAAGTTATTTCACACTTGTGGGCATGCATGTAACAACACTGTAAACTGTCTAACAAAATGTGTGAGAGGTTGGGAAAGTTGACCTTAAAGCATGTTACTTAATCTGACACATTATCTGCGATGCAAACCGGGACAGAGACATTGTGAACACAATGTTCTTTTTTTTTAATGGAGGCGTGGTCCAGGAGGCCTCTATCTGCCCGTGTAAAATACAGCCTAATAATGCAGCATGCTTGAATAGAAAAGCCACAGACTCTTCCTGTCATAAGAACCTCTGGCCTCAGCGCCGGGGTCCCAACGACGGACTGAGGACCTCCAGCATTTCAAGAGAGAGTTTCCAAAAACAGGATACCTTTAAGTCAATGAAACTGAAAATTATATGTATTGTTTTTTGGCCACATTATTAATTAATCTAAATGGGCAGTTAGTAATAATATATATAAGAAATCACCTTAAACCACAGATGGGCTCCCTTAGGATTTTCTTTGAAATTAAGGTTACATTTAATTGTGGACATTTAAAGTGAAAAAGTTCATTATAGTATAATATATTATATATATTATAATATATATAATATATTATATTATTATGGTGTTTGAGTAAATTAGACACAAACTTGTCAAACTTTAAATCTCTTGTATCAACAGTTATTGTTTACTCTATTCATGATGTGGTTTTTGATGTGAAAAAACAATTGGAATTGGATCCTGGAAATTTTAAAATGTGTTATGTGAACTTACACTTGTCAAGCAAAGCCCAGCTGTGGTGAAAACAGTTCCAATCTACTCTAAACCTATGGCTTGGCTCATATGACTGGTGATAGAAATGTGTGTGTGTGTGCGTACGAGAGAGAGAGAGAGAGAGAGAGAGAGAGAGAGAGAGAGAGAGAGAGAGAGAGAGAGAGCCAATAAGAACCTACAGACGCTGCTCCAAGGTTTTTTTTTCTTGCCTATTTTTCTCCATTTGGCAGTATCTGTCCTTCTACTGCACTGCTGCTGTAGTATAGGGCGAAGGCCGAATGCTATGACAATACTATTGCACTGCTTTAGCGGATGGTACAGTAGTGCAACATCGTCAAAGCAGCTGACCTCTGCATGCTGGGACACACACATACACACAGAATATGAGCAGCTCTTTTTCGGGAGCCATACCACTCACATATACACCACCCTGGAGACTTACTACAAGAGGATGAGCATCTAAATATATTAAAGCTGTGACACAGCTTTGCACACTGTGGCTATCTACGCATGCAGACCATTTATGGCCAAATGAGAGCCAATTCTATATTTTCCTTGTCACATTCAAATAAGATTTGTAAGTAGAGGAAGTGGGAGGCGTGGAGAAGGGAGGGTAGGTGTGTGTGTGTGTGTGCGTGTGTGTGTGTGTGTGTGTGTGTGTGTGTGTGTGTGTGTGTGTGTGTGCGTGTGTGTGCGTGGCGCTTGTGTGTTGTCAGCCAATGCCCTTTTAATATTGCACTGCTCATCTGATTTCACAGTAGTACAACAGAAAAAGGGCTTTGGACAACAAAGCTGCTCCTCAAATCCTTTCAATTTCTATTCAATAGCAAGCATGCAAGCTGTCAGCTCCAATGTTACTAAACTATGTAGACAGTACGGGGCCTGTATCTGTGAGCCTACCACCAAACAGCTATTAACATGTTGTGAAGCCATATGCAAACCAGCAGCCGTGAAAACACTGAATAGGCTTATTAGGTTCAGAGTACAATGTAGCTTAAGTGATGTTAAATGCATAAATAGGAAATGCTATAATATATGCAAATTGGACAGGAATTGTTAAGCTATGCAGAAATTAATTTATGAAAATAAAACTGGAATGTTTCCTGATGGTGGTTTCATATGATTGGTTGGGTGGCACCTCTCTGTAGGTCTGTGGTCTTTCCTGTCCTTTGTTCCAGTCAGCATTACGCTATTAGAACGTGAGGGGAAACATATTTACTCAAATCAAAACCAAGCTGTTCCTATAGGCAGCGGCCTCACTGTAATCAGGCAGTCAACAGGACTTGGCCTGGAGGAAACGAGGGTGGAGAAAACATTTCGTATATAGGGCAAAGAGCACAGTCTGCCATACAATCCCAGAAACCTTCATTTAATACCTACTATTCCTGTCCCTTTAGCCAAAGTGGCAATTTGAAACCCTCCTCGTGTATGAAAGCAAGGAGTGGGGGGCCTGTCATGGGCTTTGTTATTTCCAGTGTGGAGAGAAGTTTAAATTTAGCCAAAGTGCTTATTTTCCTCACCAGAACACTGTTACACTGTTGTGTCAATACACATGTGCATGCGGATCAAAAAGCAAACTCCATCATATTCACACCCAACAAATGCCACAAAACCACAAGCTAGATAACAACTTTTCTAGTTACAATTTAAAGCGGGCTAAAATAGCCCTAAAGAAAGGGATCAAAGTGTCAGAAATCCCCCTCCCCTCCCCCCATATGTTCCCGTTAAAGCTCAGTGTAAAGTATTAAGGTGTTTTGAAAACGCAGTCACACCAAGCACACATTCCTCTGGTGAAACAGCTTCAACCACAACCGTTTCAAACATAAGGACACATGCGTTTGTGGAGATGATGACATATAACTCCATGTTCTGTGCACATCTGTGTAGAAGTGTACATTTTACAAGATAAAAGCATCGACTGTACCGCACAGACCCACACTACAGCTGGGCCTGGTGCAGGCGGTGCTCCAACAGCTCACACACATTTAGCTTTACATGCTTCTTAAATACTGCAAAATAAAACCATAAATAAAAAAAAAATGAGGGCAAAAGATGTTGATTATTTAGAATTATTTATAATATTGTCTGTATGGCGTTCACAAATATTACCCTATACCTGCAACTGTAAGTCTGAAACATTAGCTTAAATTCATTATAACTAGATTATTATATCATAGAGAAACTAATGAAGCACTTGTGGTTCTGATGGGATCAATGGGCTGACCCGGCCGAAACGAGGATGTTCCCCTGACCCCTCTCTAGATTAGCTCATATAATAGCCTAATTTACTTACTTTTGATATCTCAGTTTCGGGTCATGCATAGTACCTTGCATGGGCACACACCTGTCAATCACTCCCTTTCTCACGCGTGGCCACAAGTGTGCGCGCACTCGATCAACCTCTCTCTCTCTCTCTCTCTCTCTCTCTCTCTCTGTCTCTCTCTCACACACACACACACACACACACACACACACACAATAGCTTGCTATACAGTTTTTAAGCAACGAGAGCTCGCGGAGCCTCTCCACGGCCAATCAGACCCACCGACTTCCATGTCCTGTCCGCGAGCTCCACGCCATCTCCGCCCCGCAGCAGCAGCGCTCCCCCTCGCGCAGACAGAGGTTCTGGTGAACGGTACCTGGCAGAGGCAGGGCCGGTTCGTACAGCTCAACACACAGAAAGGAGCACAGCCGAGCCACGTCCTGGCCGTGTGCACGTTATCTCCCACACGTACGTCCGTTTCGACCGCAGCGGCGGCTCGCGGGGCGTCGCGACCCCTCGGTTAGAAAAACGGGATTTCGTCTGTTGGCAACCTCACGGCCTCCCAGCTCCGGACTCCATCTTTGACTAGTTGACATTCAGCTCTTGCCGAGACAAATTCCTTATTTGCATGCCAGCCTACCATTCGTCCGTTTCTGCGCTTGTCTCCGCTCTCATTGGTGGAAAATTTATCTCATCACCTTCGGGATTGGCTACATACCAAGATACGTCATTGTTTAGTTTAATTTTAACAATGAACACAAATTTCTCTCTTCCATTCACAAAATGTTTCATTACGCGTCCTCGAGGCACTGCGTGCTGTTTCTGTGCTCCGAAGGAACGAACGAAAAAAACACGTTTTCACCTGCAGGAGAGTTTCTGTCAGGGACACAGAGACACCGACTGATGATGGACAAGACATCCTGTCCATACTGAGGACCACCCAGACTTGTATACAGTGGGCTGCATGTGGATTGAACCACGGCTCTCTGTAGTTGAGGTGTAGGCCGTGTGGACCTCAAATCCTGCACAGGACACTGTGTTTTATCACCAAACATTTTCAAAATGCAGGACACAAAATAAGTTCCGACCCGGCATCCAGTGTCAGGGTGACAGCCTCCTGATTCACATGAACCCCAGACAGAAGAATTTCCACTCCTGTGAGCCTACTACAATTCTGTTTCCTGGGATGATGAGGAGGTTCCTCTCAGGTAGGTGATCCACAGTCTGGCCACAGGATAACCGATGAGGAAATAAGGATAAAGGCGATGGCACTCTAACGTGCTGCGGTCGAAGCATGGAGGAGGGTAGCGGCCTGTGAAATCTGGCATTCCTGACCAGTGGAGCTGAAATAATTGCATTGTCCGGTGGAAAAAGGCCCGCTTTTACACAAGCCACCCCTCTCTTCCTCTCTCCTCCGTTACGGTGTCGACAGCATGATGCTCTGTGTTTGGTGGCAGCTACAAAGAATCTGTCCACAGGTGATTACTCGCTTAGAATTTCCAACTCCAAGTTCAAAAAGTGTTTTATTTTTTTAAAATTAAAGTCAAAGTTAAAGCATGCTCTAAATTAATGTTCCAGGGGAGTATGAAACATCTAGTGCTCCTTCTTGTTAGGGAAGCCTGTTGGATTTGAGTTGACTAGAGAAAAGGCCCCTCCCCCCTCCGTCTAGTGCACTAACCTACATTTTATCATCAATAAGCTTTTCCCTCACTCATACAGGCTGTAAAAATTGATGATCACTGAGTCTCTATTGCCAAGGCGACAGCGCCGTGAGAACACACCCGGGTGATGTGGACGTGTAGCAGAGTCCTCCTCACCACAGCCCCTTCTCCTCTTTACTTTCTTTACTTTGCCACCGAGTTTTTAGAAGAGACCTGTCCGCCATGACGTGCTTTAGATGCTATGTAAGGAATGCGCGGTCACGCTGGGCCCTGCTTATGGAGTAGTGCTGCGCACAAGCGTGCGCTTGTGCGTAAAGTAGCGGTGCCGAGCGAAGTATGTGGGGCCGCAGGAAGCGGTATGCCCATATTTAGCCGTGTCGGCTGACTGATCGGGTTGACATGCTGCCCACACTTAGTTACACTTAAACTTGTTTCTTTTAAAGTCCACTTTTCGGAGCTGTTCGGGGACACGGGCCGAACACATGATGCAGAGAAATAAACAGAAAGAATGCACATTTAAAACAGGCCGTCCGAAACATACAGAAGGTCAGTGGAAACAAGTTCTTTACACACGCGGTACACAGGCATAGTAAATAAATAGCCTCATGAAACATTACACAATGTGTCTGCTGGTTATTAAAATCAAAGCTGCGGTATTCTGTAATCTTCATAAACACATCTTTTGGAGCACAGATGTCACTTAGAAGAATCCATATAAAAACAATGTATATGTCAATGGTGTAAAAAAAAAATAAAATAAAATATATTAAACCAAAGTCAAAATTACCCTATATCTCTGAATTAGTAAAAATCTTCATTTGTCTGGGTACTCCCTGACATGAGCATTAAAATATGGCTAAGCGACATCCACACCTGTTAAATTTAATTATTTTAGATTCTTATACAAATGTAGTATAATTTTTCTTGATGAATGGTACAGCCATCAAAACGTGCTGCTTCTGATTTAATGTGTCATTCATCTGAGCATCACTGTTTCTGTGACATGTAATATGTTGTAGATTTTTCGGAGACACAAGTTTTCTCTAAAAAATGTCAACATCTTTATATTGGATCGTAAACTTTCACCATTGACAGTAATATAAATTTTTTGGGTGAGGCTTTCTGTCACAGTAAAAAATGATCTCAGTCTAATATATAAGATAATTTATATGAAGTCAAAGTAGGTATAAAGCATTTTTCTGTGAGCACAGGGTGTGTCATCCAGGGTCCAGGGTCAGTGCAGGCTGCAGTAGGTTAATTTTTACTGAAAATTGTGCAAGAGATTGGACAGAGCAGAAGTCAACATGGGCACCAGTATTGTAACTGCTCTGCCTTTCCACATGTAACTGCACAATGACATGCTCTGTGTTCATCAGTCAGAGCGCAGACAACATTTTTAGACAGACAATTAGTTCAAACAACCATTTCAAAAACATACTGGCCATCCAGAAAATGTTCCTTTCACTCAGCACATTACATAGAAAAATTAAACCAGCCAAAGGTTTTTTTGCTTTACTCCTTCAGTGAGTTGGGCCCTTCTTCTGCACGTTGTTGAAATGAGGTCCTGCAGCTCCTGACAATAGAGCACATGCTTGAAATAACCATGAGGATGTTCAAGGAGACCTGTGTCAGTTTGTTACACACTGATCCAGTAAGCCTAAAAATCCTGTATCTTATGTTTTTTTTTTGTTTTTTTTTACAAATTATAACAAATGCACATGTGCACACATATTGTAATTGACAAAATAAAAGGAAAATGAGCTGTTGGTCATTTTGTGGTTTGGTACGATGTTGTTGAGTGAGACACCAGCTGGGAGCTTATTTGAAGTATATTACATGATATATAATATATAATACATTATCTATTGGACTCAACCACAGTGTTTGTTTTTATATATAAATAATGAGGCCAAATATGATGGAAACTGTAATCTAATGTTAAAAATATTTTGATGTGGTGCCCAATATAATTCCCCTTAAACCAACACATGTGTTTCCTGCTTGCTGTTAATGGCTCATGTTTAGACAGAATGATTTAACTTTCTGTTCACCCTAAAGGGGGGGTATATAAAATATATATATAATATAAAAACATCAAATATTTTAGAAGCATCTACAAATCACGGTAATCTTACCAAAAAAAATGAATCAACAGTATATTTTGTGAAACATTGGAAAAACATCTGTTTGTTTTTCTGATATTTATCATCAAATTTTCCTGATAAAGGATTCTTGTAGTCTTGTAGTAAAAAAGATATAGTACAGTGAGAGTGGGCTGGAATAAGGTGGTCAACTATCCCACTCTGTAGCACTGATCACCCTCTAATATCTATTTGAAAACTGAAAAGAGATCAGCAGAGACAATTGTGTATTTCCCAATGGTTCCATCATTGCTCTGTTATTTCCCCAGATGTTCGAAGCTGGATGAGGAAAATATGTGTCAAAATTTCATAAAACGGCTCTTCTCAGATTTGACTCTGTGTAGCTTTAGTGTATGTTGGCTGTTTGCCCTCCATTCAGAGTTTACTTTACTGCTGAAAACACTGAGCCTTTATAGCCTCAGAGGAAGAAAAAGAAAACTTAAAAACCTTGACTGTCACCTTACATGTCACAGTGTCTATGAGCCAGTCACAGTTAATCTAAGTCAATGTAAGTCCTCGCCCTGCCCCCTGGCGTGGGTCATGTGAACAGTCAGCAGCAGGACACACTTCTGGCTCTCACAGAAGCAACCAAGGCCATGTATTCTTTCATCTGCTGGAGAAGTGAGCTGCTGCAGCCAGAGGTTCCATTAAACAACCTCAACATGGAAAAAGGTTGTGTTCTGACATGTGGAGTGAAGATCATCTATAGGACAACCAGAAGGAGCTCATGGCCTCGTTGTCCCAAACAACAGTAATGTGGTAACTCAGTGTTTCCCCTAGAATTTTTGCAGCAGCGGTGCTCTGAGTTGGTAACCTAGCAACACTAGGAGGGTCCGGGGGCTTCCCCTCCCGGAAGAACATTTTGAAAAATAACCCTTTAAATGGTGACTACTGGTGAGATTTTTTTTTAAAAATTTTTGACAGATTGAGACTTACAAAATGAGTCTCATTCTTACAAATGACATAACAACAAATCAACAGATTCAAGGCATCTGCTGAGACCAGATCATAGTACAAATGTGCCTTGAACTGGGCCGAGACAATGTTCATAATTTGTGTTAATTTTCAGCTTAATTTTCTTTGATATTTATCATAAGCCTTAAAAAAATTTAAAATGAGGTGGCACAATGCGGAAATGTATTTGTTGAATTTAATTTATTTTACATACTGCTGCTTATATACTGCTGGTTTGGAGTCACTGGGTCACATGACATGGAAGCTATTCACAAAAAATCATAATTTCTGCATATTAATATTCATATAAAATAGAGGAAGCGCTATACATGACATGGAAGATATTGAAAAAACTGCAATTATTTTGTATTAATATATGTATGCTAATTAATTTAATGACGGTCCCTAAATTAGTTTCCAGCGATTCAGTGTGAGGCTCTGGAAGGTGAGCTAACTGTCCTCCTGCTGCTAACACTAGGCAAACCTCAGTAAAGTCACGGCTGGACCCGAGTGAATATCTGCCGAATATCCAACCTGAAACTAACTTCACCCCAGTGGTTTACGTAGAGTAGCGTTTTGCCTAGGAGTGTGGACAGCAAGTCTGAGGGGGCTTCAGGCGGCTCTGTCTAGTTTACTTAGCTAGCTGCTAGCAACTTTTAATGCAAACTAGCAACTGGCATCTAATAAATGTTACGTTAATCCAGCAAGTGCAGTAATTTGCTCACGACATGGGGTGAACAGTAAAATCAGAGACGGTTAGGCTACCTAACTATACACATGTTGTTGTCTGCATCACGCTTGGCTTCATTGAGTCACCTGTTGCAGCCTTTGAATAGGATGACGAGGATATCAGTCACTCACTGTCATCCTGTCTGTCTGTCTGTCCCACAGTTGAATGGTGGTGATTATCTGATGTGATTTCCAGTGTTGGGCATGTTGCTTTTAAAAAGTAATTAGTTACAGTTAATAGTTACTTCTTCCAAAAAGTAATTGAGTTAGTAACGGAATTACTCCACCATAAAAGTAACTAGTTACCAGGAAAAGTAACTATTGCATTACTTTTAATTATTCCCCCTTTTGAGCTCGGCATTCATTATAGCGTGCTCGGCATCTATGTATTTAGAAAATGTCTTTCTTGCATGGCGGACTGACACCTGCTCTCCCCGGTATTTTTCGCCAGAGTGCTCTGAAGGAGTCTGAGTCAGCTGTTGATAGCGGGACGATGTTCTCAACAACATACCTGTCTATCATTGAATTCAGCTCAGTCTGTGTCACAAGTTTTTGTGAGGCTGGAGCAGAAAAATCCAGCTTTAGCTGCTTGGACGGCTCTGTGTCCATCTGTGTTAGCAGAGCTCACGTTAGCCACACCTGCTATCATCATCAACAGTCAACTCTGCTTGAAAGAGTGGTATGTTTGTGGCAATCACTGAATAACCATTGCTCTCAGGACTACATGGATAATGAGTTGGAGGAGATTTCAACTCTTCCTTTAAATCTGTCTGACAAAGACAACACTTTCTCCAGTCAATTTGAGATGCAGAACTCAGTGGATTAGAAGCAGCCATTATGTGTAATAGTTGAGGCCAAGGGGCTATCCTTTTACCACCTAACCATACAAAATACAAAAGCACATTCAGATATGGGATACAACTAGGTTCAAACATCAAAGTGCCCTACACCTAGCCTGATCATTCATCCAGTGCCATTTAAGTCCACTGCGATCTGTACACCATCCAGGTAATTAAAGCCCCATTACCCTTGGCTCGGCTTTCCCGAGCTGACACATCCTGTCAATTCAGGTGCGGCTAACTATACTACAACTAACTGAACAACTAGTGGGTGTATATAAAGGGCTAATTAGATATTATTTGGGACACCAAGTTATACTTTCTATAACTACAGTAAGTAGACTACAACTACAGTAAGTACTCTACTTAGCTGACACTGCACCTCTCACAGCAACGATGCCACCAGTGTGCCCTGGTTGTGCTTTGACATCACTCTCTTATGGCATGGGCACACCAGCAAGATTATTGGCCGTCGGCACAATAAACTTGATCGGCAGTGACACTCACCATTTCTGATTTGTTGTCTGAGGTGTATTGTGGTGTCCTGGGATGGGATGAGTAGAAATAACGCCATGGATTGTAATGGAATAACTTCGCAAGCAGCCATGCTTACTAATCAATTATGTGCAATTAGGGTTGCCAACGGTCCCTTGAAAAACAAAATCATCCCGTATTTAGAAACAAAATTACGTGTCCCTTATTGAGCTGAAAAGGGACACGCTTTGTCCCGTATTTCCATGAGAATCAAAATGGTCTTTAAAATGTCAATGGAATCAATGAATGACAGGGTGTTTTATATGAAAATTTACGGTAATCTTATTGCCAGCCCTCTCCTGCTCTGTGACCAATGAGCTCACAGCACACTCACACACAAGAATAACAATGCAGAATCCGGCTCTTCTCATTGGTCGAGGTACTGTTGCTTGTAAGAAGATATTGGAAGACAAGAGACTGGGGCAACTGGGAAAACAAACCAGCACGGTACGCCTTTCACCAAAAGCAGTAACGTTACTCCTCTGAGAAAAAAAAAGAAAAGGCTGCAAAAATACAGACTCGAATGGGAAAAAAACATGTGGCTGGAAAAAGTGTAGTTAATGTCTACAAGGCGCACTGCACTGTATACCGGCGCACTTATTCTGTAGCCCATGGTGTACTGTTTAACGTGAAACAGCATGCTTCTAGTGGTCGACACATTAGAAATGTGAGGAAAAACCAGGTGGACCCTTGACCGGTTTGTTGTCCACCAGGCAACACCAGAGGCAGATATGGCATGTAAAAAAAATAAGAATGTTTTTTAAGTCCAATAAATGTCAGTATTTTATGGCCAAAAAAAATGTTTAGTGTAATAAACACATACAATTGATAGAATACATAAAATAGATAAATAATACATACAAGTAATACATAGATGAATAATGGATAAATAATATACACTATACTGTATACATACATACATACAACCTTACACATGTCAGTTCAAACAGTCCATAGGTAGATAGATGTAACGTGCATAATTAATACTGCACAGGCAGTTGATATACTACACATGAACTATATATCAGTAAGAAAGTAACAACTTTCTATTGTTTTCTGTTAATTTATACTGTTTTCAGTTAAGCAGGACAGTCGTGTCGTCAGGCCCTGCCAACTAGGTGTCCCTTATTTATTTTTCAGGGAGTTGGCAACCCTACTTGCAATGTAATGTAATACTAACATCAAATAGATCTAAATATCTAAATATTCAACATTTAACCAAGTGTCCCAAATTTGACTAGTCAGAGCTATATTTTCCACTAGTGGGAGCTAGCTAGGAATAAGATGGATAAGCGCTGTCGGTATGGAGACTAATTATGATTCATGTAAACGCAGAACGTATGGTCAAGTCTGTGGTTGTTTCAGGTGTGTTAGAGACACTTTTTTGACCGCCTTGGGGAGAAAAGGACCCAACGGATCAGTCCGACTGCCTTTTCTGACAACGGTCGGCCTTTAAGAAGACATTTTTCAACATTTTGAGATTGATGAAAACATTTTGATGTGGATCAAAAGATTTTGCATAATTGAAACTTCATGTATGATCAAATTTGACAGAAAATTGCGAATTTGAGTCAAAAAATGGCCGCCATCTTGAAAACTAGCCTTGAAATAGTTTTTTTATTTGCACCATTGGATATGCCTACTCAAAATACATAAAATTCGATGCCTAGATCATTTAAATATGCCCAGCCATTACGATTCTACAATAAAAAAGTGTTTTGGTACATTTTATGTGGATGTTGGATTTTCAGGTGGGCTTTTCTAAAAAAGTAGGGTCTAGGCATTATTCATGCCAAATTTGGCGCTTGTATTGCAAAGTGAACGATTGTCCTGGAATCTGGACTTAATCTGCCAGACTAATGTGTTTGTCTCTTTCAGTGTTTGGGGTTGTAGTTACTGTTGTCGCAGTGATGGTCAGCCCTCCAGACCAAGACTTTAGACGTCATCATCATGACGTGTACCGTCACACCTCTTTAGGAGCCGGAGCGTCGAGTGCTGTATGATTTGACACGCTGGTGTGGCTTTACACGGAGCTGCTTGGTTCTGTTTGAACAAAGGAAGAGAGATGGTGGCCCTAAACCAGGCATGTCCAAAGTCCGGCCCGAGTGGCAATTGCGGCCCGTGTTCAAATTTCCACCGGCTCGCATAAAATCAATAATGTGCGCCCCTCCAGCACTGTTGTTGACCACAGTATTATACGCGTACAAAATTTATTTTACATTTCACCAGAAGGTGGCAGTGCAGAGGTGTGGCCGCACTCTAGCTGCGTGACACTTGTGTGACCCTTTCCAGCCCATTGCTGGAACAGCTACAATGGCAACGGTAACAAAAAAAAGGAAAGTTGACAGCGAGGGCCGCCGCTTCAAGGACAAGTGGAAATTGGAATATTTTCTCACTGAAATACGAAAACAACTGTGTTTGCCTAATTTGCCAAGAGACTGTGGCTGTTTTCAAGAAATTCAATATCAAGAGGCACTACCAGACGAAGCATGCTAACTACGACAAGCTAGCTGGCAACGAACGGCGTGAAAAATTGAGGCAACTGGAAGCTGTTTTATCGGCACGTAGCGTTTTTTCACAAGAGCCCGTGAGTCAAATGAAAATGCCACAAAGGCGTGCTACGAGGTGGCAACGCTGATTGCCAAGCACTGCAAACCTTTTACTGAGGGTGAATTTATTAAGGACTGCGTGATGAAAATGGTGGAGAAAATTTGTCCTGAGAAGAAGCAAGAGTTTGCCAATGTTTGCCTGGCTCGGAGCACTGTAGTACAGAGAATCGAATATGTTTCATCGACATTAAGAGACAGTTTGAGGCAAAGGGAGCGGAGTTCGACTTTTTTTCGTTAGCCTGCGTCAAAAGCACGGATGCATCTGACACCCATCAGTTACTGATTTTTTTGAGAGGAGTGGACAATGAAATGAACGTGAGTGAGAGCTACTTGACCTTCAGAGCCTTAAGGACCAAACAAGAGGAACAGATTTATTTGTTTCGGTTTGTTCTGCCGTAGATGACATGAAACTACCGTGGAATAAAATCACTGGGATTATTACGGATGGCGCACCTGCCATGGCTGGCGCACGAAGTGGATTATCAACACTCGTCTGTAACAAAGTCAGTGAAGAAGGAGGTAAAGCTATAAAACTCCATTGTATTATTCACCAACATGTTCTCTGTGCCAAACATCTGAAGTATGATCATGTTATGAAACCGGTGATAAAGGCTATTAATTATATTCGCTCCAAAGCCCTGTGCCACCGCCAGTTTCAACAGTTTCTACTCGACATCCAGGCTGAATACGGAGATGTTGTGTATCACAACGACGTAAGATGGCTCAGTCGGGGGTCTGCACTGCAGCGCTTCTACTCTCTTAGGGAGGAAATCGGACAATTCTTGGCAAAAAAGGGACAACCGATGCCAGAACTATCTGATCCTGTTTGGCTGGCCGATTTAGGATTTTTGGTTGGCATAACACGGCATCTGAACGCGCTGAACACGAGCCTTCAGGGGCAAAACGCAGTGGTAAGTGAACTGTATTTACACATCAAAGCCTTTGGGACCAAGTTGCAACTTTTCCGAAGCCACCTGTCACAAGCGCAGCCCAATACCACACATTTCCCAGCGCTGCACGAAATAGTGACTTTTCCACAGAACAATATCAGTGCGCAAATGAGGAGGTATGCAGCAGACATCTCATCTCTGGCTGAGGAGTTTCAACAGCGCTTTTGGGATTTTGCAGCTATTGAAAAGGAGATCACCCTTTTTTCCTCTCCTTTTTCCATGGACCCTGATGACGCTCCAGACCACCTGCAGCTGGAGCTCATTGAGCTGCAATGTGACGCTCAGTGTCGGAGTCGGTACCAACAGCTCCCTCTTGTCAGCTTTTATCGGCAGCTGGATAAAGGCAGGTTCCAAGAGATTCGAACATTTGCTAAGAAAATGCTGAGCTTGTTTGGCTCAACATACTTGTGCGAGAAGACATTCTCGGTGATGAACTTTAACAAGAACCGCGTGAGGACAAGACTACGTGACTCTCACCTGTGTGACATCTTGCGCATCAAAACCACTGTCTTTGAGCCAGACCTGGCCTACTTACTGCAGTCGAGATCTCAGTATCACCCTTCACATTAGTGCAGGCAAGTTATTTGTTCAGTCATCTGAGGTGAATAAGTTCCAAAATCTCAGTGAACTGATTTTAATGATGATCAAAACCACAGTTTTGAATAAACACTGAGTCTTATGGCCCTCAATGTTTCGTACTTCTGAAGATAAGCCATGTGAACAGGAAAATAACACTGTTTTGAATTTACAGTGAGCATTTAATCGTGAGTAGTATGCAATGTTTCAAATGAACCTAGATATGTTTAAGCTTCCTGAGAGTTTTTTTTTTCCAGACAGACTTTTTCTTCATTTTATGTGGTCTTCAAATATAAAAAGGCAGAGTGATTTGGGTAAAAAAAAAAAAAGTTTTAGATTTATTTGTTTTCTGTGTGAAAAAATGGAAAGAATGCCATTTGCAATAAAAATTTAATGAACTAGTTTATTTGCATTCAATGTTTATGGTTCAAAGAATGTCGGGTTGAATGGTCGGCCCCCACACATTTTCACCTCACCAAATCTGGCCCTGAACTGTGGAGATGATGCAGAGTCTCTATGTGAAAAGGGCTATGGTTTGAGTGTATGTGATACAAAATCAAATCAAATATTGTAAGCACTAAATACAAACTGTAACCAATACATACCCTTCAATTCTACTTCTGCAAGTTACAGAAACAATCAAAGTCATCGTAAAACACAGCTCCCCTTTTTTATCTCGATTATTCACTTAAGTGGTATACATGACATGTGGGTCTTGGATCTTTTGAGGAAAATTCTCTTCATATGTATATTTCAGCTCTGATGGATATCCGTCTGACCAAATCAAGAGTCAAAATAAAGCAGTGCCCCCTATTCCACTGACACCTCCATTTCTTCCAGTCAGGACACAGGCATCCATTGGGTCAGCCTCGGGTTCTCCACAATCCCTCTTCAGGACAAACCCCATATCACACACTGCTCCACTGCTGTCTGTGCTCTGCTGGGTGAATTAAACAGGGCCTATGAGCATAGAGTACTAAACAAGTTTTAAACGATAAAGTGCAGCATGATGCTGGAGGCATTTAACAGAGGTCAGCTGAAATATGCTGCTTTCACAGGTAGGTTACACATTTTCTGAATAATCCCACCTTCCACGATGACCCGAAATAAACTAATCAAAATTGAAAACTTGAGAGCCTCCTGAGGAAGTTAGAGATGTAAGGAAATGTCGGAGCCAAGTCAGCTGCCTGATCAATAGTTATCACGTGCAACTCTTAACAGAGATGAAAACATAAGCAAGATGCCTCACTCCTTAGCAACTTAGCAGCTCCAGAAAAAACAATGTGTTTAATTTCAGAATATAAATATTATTGATTAAGACTTTTGTGTGGAGATCTGCTGCTATCTTCCTATTTGTTCCCTGTTTTCCCATCATGTTTGTGAACATGGCACACAAGAATAAAAAACTCTTGGCAATATGAAACGAATCAATCACCTGTCTTCAGTGGGTTTCCCCATGTTTTTAAAAGACCTGCATATACACACTCATTTTGGTCTAAATGTGGCATTAAGCTACTGAAAGCAACACTGGGAAAGCTGGCCAATGGTACTGTGTGCAGGTACTGTAGTGACAAGAGTTTTTAAATCACTAGTCAAACTTCACAGCAGTGTGTGCCACAAACAAAATAGCCTACGTCCTTACAAACACTCAGTGCATTTACATGGCACTCAAGAAAACCAAATTACTGCGTTAGTCCGACTATAATCGGATTTTTAAAATGCATGTATACACCTTAGTCTGACTAAAATCGGACTGGATCGGATTTCTCATAGTCCGATTAACACACCTAGATATTCGATTGATAGTCGCATTACTCCTGCATGCATACGTTCCATCAGATCGGATCGGATTTTGCATTCTGCGCAGGCTCGGGACTTATTTCCTGGGCTGTGAGCCGGAAGTAGAAGGACGGCGGCGGCGGCTTTCCTCCAAAATCACCGCAAGCAAGAGCGCCATTGTGCATCTAGTTTGTGTAATTATCATGTACACCTTATACGAATTGTACAAAGATGTAGCTTCTCCTCGCTATTCGTACGGCATCTTTCTCAAATGCCGAGGCAGATGGTGACGTAAAGAGGTCAGCCAGAGGTGACTCTATTACCACTGGTTGAAATGGGTACAGCGCCACCTATCGTACCAGGGTATGACATGCTTCTGCCAGTAATTCGATTTTCTCACCGGCATGTATACTCGGACAATTGCAGTTGTCCGATTGAGTAGCATAGTCGAACTGTGGCTGTAATCTGACTAAGCTGTGCATGTAAACGCACTGACTGTATCCTGTTGGATATTGTGGCTAAAGTTAATAGACTCTCTGCTCAGCAGGGCCGTGAGCTGTGAGTTTTTCAACAGAACAAACTGTACCCTCAACTCTGTCTGAAGCTGAGATAAGCAGTTTTAGGTTGGGTGACAATCCATAGCATTTTAACCTATTTTCTGTAGAGAAAGAATGTGAAGCCAATGCCAGTCGAGCTCAGGAAACCTGTAGACAAAGGGAGAGAGATGCTGGATTCCTTACTGATCTTGGGAAACATAACAACACGCTTGTTACTCACCTCAGATCAGTGCCATATCCTTAAGAGATGGTGGGATATGTTTAAACGGACAGTGTGTAACTATTTAAGTAATTTATTAACTCAAATCAACATCTTCGTTCATAAGTAAGTCCACATTGTTGTACAATTACCTCTGCCAACAATCTGACATATCCTCCTGAGCAAAGAATTACCTATCTGAATATACATAGCACGGGTAAGCTGTTGCAATGTAGAGCCTCACAGCTAGATGGTGCTAAATACTCGATATATTACACACTGTCCCTTTAAGTTAAATCTTTTTGGATATTGGTTTTCCAGATTCGTACCGCATCTAAGAGTAAATTCAATTAACAAGGTACCTCAACTAAACAGTTCAAATTCTCTTTTGTTTTTAACTCTCAAGACTTAGAACTAACCCTGTAATTAGACCGCACTGAGGTGTCCCGCCGGCGGTTTTCTGTTTACGGATGCCTTGCAACTGCATGACTGACCGCTGCCACCAAGCTAGCCCAAAACAACTAGCGTCATGTCATAAATGCTCAATTGATTTTAAAATGAGCTCAGGTACACCATGTGCTGTTGTTGGTTGCCACAACAATTCAAGAAAATGTAAGTTCTTTCAGAAACTTCTGGTGTAGAACATCAACAACCTCAACAAACATGTCCGTGCCCTGCGCCCTATGCCCTGCACGCCATGCCGAGGAAGGAGGAATGGAGACTGGCGTAGCCTGCGGCTTTGAGACTAAAATATCCCCCGAAGAGAGTGTATGGTTGCTCCTTCCACTTCGTCAATAAAAAGCCCACAGAACTGCACCCTGATCCGGAGCTCTATCTGTTGCGACACCTTCAGAAAATACAAGATAAATAACAATGTCGATGTAGCTAATGTCGGGCCATTGCTTCATGTCATCTACTCACTCTGTGAGAACTGACGGATGAGGCACTATTACAGGACTGTCCTCACGACTTTTTAAAACATCCATACTGTGTATCCACCTCTGATTTTTGTCCATTTTGTTGCTTTCTTTGTGTTAAAAGCCGTTTTTTAGAGCGAGCATGACAGCTACTCTAGCGTAAACACAGAGTTCAACCAGTTAAACTGGAAGAGCATAACCGACTACCACTATGAAACATGGGTAAACTCGCGAAGTCAGGAATAAGGTGAATAGAGGTGGTGCAGACAAACCTCTGTGCTAATTTTTCTGCTCAAACGAGAAACGTTAAAGAACTTGTACTCTCAAAGTGAAAAAGTATCAACTCTGACACAATGAAAATGTGGTGACTGTCACAATCATTTTACCCTTAACATACAGGCCCAGAAGATAACATATTTAAAAACTAATCAGCTTCCCTCTCAAGGAAAAAATATCCCATTTATTAGTTTTAGAATTTAGAACAGTTATTTGTTCCTAATCCACATAGTGATCTACCCATTAAACTGAACTAATTCATACAGATTCAACACAACCCGTGTCACAATAAGCCACCCCACTGCGCATCAGAACTTAAACATGCAAACTAACTGGAGAGCAGATTGAGAGCAGAGAGAGAAAGAAAACAGAAGCCTCAACATTGAGGTGTACAGAAACCTACACACACAGATCAATACTTGTTGTTTGACTCTCAATAAGTCAAGACAAGAAAATGTAGCAACATCTTCATTCTATGACACAGGAACATGTGAGAAACTCAGGACGATCTTCAATAAACATCCTATCCCGATTTATTTTAAACCTACCAACACACTGAGGCAGAAATCTGTCCATCCTAAGGACTAAACACACAGACATAAAAAGAGTACTGTAGTTTATGCTGTTCAATGCAGCCAGGACTACACAGATTTGTACATTAGGGAGAAAAAACAACCTCTCCATTTTTGGAATGGCACAAACCAGGAGGGCCAACTCCTCAGGTCAAGACACTGCTGTCCACTTACATCTGAAGGAGAAAAATCATTCCTTTGAGGACAACAATGTAAACATCTTGTCCAGAGAAGACAGATGGTTTGAAATAGGAGTAAAAGAATCCATCTATGTCAAACTGGAACAACCATCTGTGAACAGAGTAGGCGGCCTAAGACTTAACTTATTACCCAACTATAATGCTGTACTGAGTTCTCTCCCCAGACGGCTTAACAACCATTCACACCTGGGCTCACCTAGCCCTAGCAACCCATATGAAGGCTGGTTAATGACTCACAAGTGGCCCTTATGACTCTGAGGCCCCGTCCATACGGGCGAAAACGAACTTTTTTTTCTCCGTCTTCCTCGTCATCGTTTTAGGAATATTTGCGTCCACACGGCTCCACTGACAACGACTTAAAAAGCTGTAGTTCATATTCCAGGCCTATATGTGGCGCTTGACATTCACCAAAAACGGAGAAGAAGACACGGAGCATGCGCATTAAGCTTGCGCGCTGTAAAACAGACTGTAGACGGAGAAACCGAACACAACAAGAAGAAGATGAAAATGGCGAGTGCAAGGAAGCCAGAATCGTTTGTGTGGACCGGTAATGAGGTCGAACTGCTGCTTCGACTCACACTGAACTACAAGGCGAGTAAGTTGCAAGAAAGCTCAATATCTTCTGCAGCACGAACACGAGCATGTAGTCCGCCATTGTTGTTGTTGTTGTTATGAGACGTCGCGGGGTGGGGCGATGGCGTCATCGTTTTGGAAAGTATGCGGATTCGCCGTCCACATGAAAACGGGAGGGCTGCGTTTTCGGATTTCTCCACCCTGAGACCCGTTTTCAAAAAAGTGCGTTTTCAGGCGCTGCGTTTTCAGGAGTCGTATGGACGGTCGGCTAAAACGATGCAATACGGGTGCGTTTTCGAAAAACGGCGTTGTCGTCTGGACGGGGCCTGAAACTTAGAGTTCACACATGACCTTAACGACTCTGTAAGGACACTCCCACACAGAGTTAAAAGCCAGCAACTCCCTTTTCAATTATACTGCTTTTCCACCAAAATATGGATATTACTTTGTTTTTTTTAAACGTGGGTCAACCTGTTAAAAATCTGCTGTTGACCCCATTCCCACTTCCCACAGGCAAGGTTTCCTGTCTTCCATTTTTATCTGAAGCGCTACATTGTACATCATGTTTCATGTCATAAATGTGTCAGAAACTGCTGTAACAGAAGAGAAAACAACAAGAAGCATCTGTAAAACAGTGGCTAAATTATTTTAAGCGTCACAACCCCTGTGAAATCACATGTTTCACTATCATAATTTACGATTAAGTTATTTTATCCCCTTCAAGTTAGCTGGGTGCTAAACCGGGGGTTAGCCAGCTTGGTTGGTGATTCAGGTATTTTCATACTTGAGTAATCAAGCTTCTTAAGACCAAACGAATTTAAACTACACATTTAGAAAGCATACTAAATATTTATTATAGAGCACATGAGTATAGTATACTTAAAATGAATGAACATTAAATTACACTGTTTTTAAGTTTACTTAAGCACATTTATGATGAAGTGAAATTAAAGTACACTTTAAGAAAGCACACTACATTAGTATATTCTTATAAGTATATTTGTGTCCCATTTACATATACATACATATACGTATACATATATACTTACAAAAAAGTGCACCTCTTAGAAGTACACTGAAATACCCCTTACTGTATTGTAGAATACAGTTGTGGTCAAAAGTTTACATACACTTGTAAAGGACATAATGTCATGGCTGTCTTGAGTTTCCAATAATTTCTACGACTCTTATTTTTTTGTGACAGAGTGATTGGAGCACATACTTGTTTGTCACAAAAAACATTCATGAAGTTTGGTTCTTTTATGAATTTATTATGGGTCTACTGAAAATTTAGCCAAATCTGCTGGGTCAAAAGTATACATACAGCAATGTTAATATTTGGTTACATGTCCCTTGGCAAGTTTCACTGCAATAAGGCGCTTTTGGCAGCCATCCACAAGCTTCTGGCAAGCTTCTGGTTGAATTTTTGACCACTCCTCTTGACAAAATTGGTGCAGTTCAGCTAAATTTGTTGGTTTTCTGACATGGACTTGTTTCTTCAGCATTGTCCACATGTTCTCAATGGGGTTTAAGTCAGGACTCTGGGAAGGCCATTCTAAAACCTTAATTCTAGCCTGATTTAGCCATTCCTTTACCACTTTTGACGTGTGTTTGGGATCATTGTCCTGTTGGAACACCGAACTGCGCCCAGGACCCAACCTTCGGGCTGATGATTTTAGGTTGCCCTGAAGAATTTGGAGGTAATCCTCCTTTTTCATTGTCCCATTTACTCTCTGTAAAGCACCAGTTCCATTGGCAGCAAAACAGGCCCAGAGCATAATACTACCACCACCATGCTTGACGGTAGGCATGGTGTTCCTGGGATTAAGGCCTCACCTTTTCTCCTCCAAACATATTGCTGGGTATTGTGGCCAAACAGCTCAATTTTTGTTTCACCTGACCACAGAACTTTCCTCCAGAAGGTCTTATCTTTGTCCATGTGATCAGCAGCAAACTTTAGACGAGCCTTAAGGTGTCACTTCTGGAGCAAGGGCTTCCTTCTTGCATGGTAGCCTCTCAGTCCATGGCGATGCAAAACACGCTTGACTGTGGACACTGACACCTGTGTTCCAGCAGCTTCCAATTCATTACAAACCTGCTTTTTGGTGGTTCTCGGTTGACTCTTGATCATCCTGACCAATTTTCTCTCAGCAGCAGGTGATAGCTTGCGTTTTCTTCCTGATCGTGGCAGTGACACAACTGTGCCATGCACTTTATACTTACGAACAATTGTCTGCACAGTTGCTCTTGGGACCTTAAGCTGCTTTGAAATGGCTCCAAGTGACTTTCCTGACTTGTTCAAGTCAATGATTCGTTTTTTCAGATCTGTGCTGAGTTCCTTTGACTTTCCCATTGTCGCATTTGTAACCGAGCCTAATGACTGCATCACATGAGCCCTATTTAAATGGGCTCAGAGAAGTCAACAGGTGTCGTCAATCATAATCACTCACATGAAGTTAAGAGGCCATGCCATGAAGCTAATTTGATTTGATTGTAACTTTTCTACATCACCAAAATTGATAATGTATGTTGCTGTATGTATACTTTTGACCCAGCAGATTTGTAAGAATATTTAATTGAAGCACAACAAGTTGAAGTATACTTGTCATAACTTTTGTCTATCTAAATTATATTTCGAAAACCATTAAGTATCCTTGTTTTGTTTGTCTTTTAGAGGGCCAAGCCCAAGGGGCCGAGGAAACTTTCCTAAGACTAGCGGTGCTAGGAACCCTTTACGTATTGTAAAGATTTTTATTTTTATTTTTCTCCTGCTAAAAGTGGTGCTGCAGGCTAAACCGTGCAAGGGAGGGCGGTGCAATTTGGAGGGTTGGTCCAGACTCCTGCACGTACCTCAGACACAATTCAAAAGAATTTTGCTCGGCCATGAAATGCGAAAATTATTAACGAACAAATTTCTGTAGCTAGCTATAAAAATGTAAACTGTTTGATATCTTGGTCAAACTAAATGCTATTAACACTAAATTTGAGATCCTTGATTGCCATGAGACTGGAAAGGGATGAGCCGAATTTGGCGAATTTTGGCCACTAGGAGGCGCTAAAAATATGGGAAGTTTATATCGCTTGAACGGCTACACCGATATTACAGCGAATACCACGGCTCAGACGTTGGCCTCTGTCCTCACTTTTGCCCCGAGCCCGTCATCCTTTGGGGCCAACTTCTGTGGGCTGTGCAGTGCGTGGGGTCCAAGTCGCACGGGGGGGCTTGGCCCCCGTTCGTGACTGCTTGCAGTTCTAGGTTTTTTTGTTTGTTTTTTTTCCTGGGAACACTGTGGTGGGAGAGTGTTAATTAGTTTCTCGTGTTAGACACATAAGAGGTCCCATCCTCCAGAATAAGACCTCTGTCTTATTTATTATAACTGACTTCACTTGTAGTATCAAACTAATGAGTAACGAATGCATATGTTAATGAAATTCACATTTTTTAATATGTGTTACCTTTTGAAGTCAAGTTTGTATATTTTCACCCTGATTATGGTGTCCATTACCCTTTGATACTGCTGTAATTACTTTATTAGGGTCGTTCCAGACCAACTCACCAAAGCCCTCTCAGTTCATGTCATGGATATACTGAAAAAAATGCAAAAGATTTTTCCGAAGTTTCAGTTCAGACAAGTTTGAAACTGGGAAATAATATATATATGCATTGAGCTAAGGTTACCAGTTAAGCTAAGATGAATATTATGTCCAGAGAAACTAAACATGATGATATTACATAGTGTGCAACAAACTAAGCCATTACAAGGTATAACTTAACTTAAATTTCATGAGATCAATGAAAAACAGGCTCAACAGGTAACACACAAAGATTTGACTATATATTATAATATAAACTCTTCTAAATAAAAAGTTTCATGGAAATTAGAAATTAACATTCTGTGGAAAATATAAAGTCAAAATATGTTAAAATGTGACTTTCAGCTCTGAAGCTATATTTATCTAGCTCTGTGGCACCTATCTCATCTCACTCATCATATCCTTAGGGTTTCTCAGATGTTCAGGACAAACCCAATTGAATGAAAAATAAGCGATTGGTGAGGATTAACATACACAAGCAAGGGATCACAGCAATGATGAAATTCAGTTTTGAAGGACCAAACTTTAAAAAATCACAACTTAACAAGAATTTAGAGTACAGCTATATTTCAATATTCTACACATTTGTTGTTGCCGTGAGTTGGCATGGAATGAGCCATTGTATATTTAGTTAATTGTTTGTTTTAATGTGTCAGGGCTCAAAGTGCCATTAATGTTATTATATTATATTAGCATATTGTAGCAATAAATTAGTCTGGGCTTGTACTGACAGTATGAAGAGTAATGGTAGCAAATGTAGTAGGATTTATTCATTGAATGTGTCCACAGTCAGACACACCATGACATATGTCACAAACAAAAGAGAAGGATGTGGTGAGCACAGTGCAAAATAATGTGTACCCAACATCCAGGCTGTCTTAGGACGCAGGAGAGAGTCCTATACACCATCTTTATTTACATGGAAGCAGGAGGATGGTAACTGACAACTCGTTACATTTGTGATTAATTAAATAACCTTCAAACAGCTGGTAAGTAAACAGTTTGGGAGCCCCTGGGGGCAGAGAAGTGTCCCTCTTAACCTGGTCAACCAAGTCTTGACCTCCTAGTCACCTCCTAGTTTCAGCGATGTTTTTTAAGTATGTCATCTCACCATCACTAGAAAACCTAGGTGAAAAATCATTTGTAATATTTATGGGTTGTTTTGGAATACATTGAATCACAGTCTATTTCATCAGTTAGATATAGGAGTTGTCAAAGGTCACTATAACTTGTTTTGGAGGATTTTTGTGGTTTAGCCAGCTTGCGCAGAAGATGATTGCTAATAAGAATAAAGGATCACAAGATGCTCATTCATAAATGATGCCCTTCATCCAGCTGCTGGTGTTTATGAAGAGACAACAAAAAGGAAATTATTTTGAAAATAACATTTAGACAAAACTTGTAATGTCACGAGTTAACAGGCGACAAGGCTGGCAAGCCAGTGACCACAGTTTGAGTCTGAGTTCCAGCATCTGTAAGTGTGAAAGTTTTCCAGACCATAAGCGTTATATTTATATTACATATTTTTATATTTCTGTATATAACATAATTAAATTATCCATATTGTCACACAAATGTCCCAGTGTTGTAGAAAGTAAACAAAATCCATAAGCAAGTAAAATTAAAGATATGCTGCTAGAATATACTTGAAATGAAAAATCACAGATACAAACAGTACTTGAGTAAGAGATTTACAGATCAAAATAAAACTGTACTTAAGTATAAAAATTGTTTTCTTGATGGCAACAAGTTATCAAAAGCATAAGTAAAAATGATACATGTTTACATGTATGTATATACTGTGTGTCAACCAGTTATCTGCCTCTGGATTTCTCATATGGGCAGGAGGCAGCGGTAACTTATGTAAATAATAAAAGAGAGCAGTCTCATGAAAAGTGATCTCTGATGAAAACATTCTGTATTCAAAAAAATAAAAACTTCATTAATTTATTAAGTGCTATTCATTGATTTAAAGACTTAATTTTTGTATTGGTTGTTGATCACCTATTGATTACCTGCTGCCGGGTGTCATTTATTGACCTTTTATGTACTACCAATAAATCCGTGTGTAAAAGAAAATATTCATGCTGTGACAGGACCGTATAAGATGTAAACAACAGATATGTATGGTTATGTTTAGTGTTGGAAGAGCTGGAGCTTCATGCTGTCAAAGACCATGCAGGTTCTCTTTCAGGCTGGCCTGGCTGTGTGCTCCCAGCACATTGCTGGGTGTTACTGCAGAGGGGCGGGGCTTGGCTTTCCGGCATTCCAGAGGGTGGGGCCTAATGGTCAAGCCCGTGCTGCGTTCACGTGGTATTGGAAAGATAGGAAGAGACATTACCTTCGAAGACAACAGCCATTTTCACACAGAGATTCCGCAAATATCGCCACAATGAAGGCTTCACGCTGCCTTTGTTTGTCCACACTGAACCAAGCTGCACTGGCATCAAGTTCTTGTGTGTCATTTCAAACAGCATGCTGGTGATGCGGAACCAAAGGAGACGTGACGGCACACATCATAACCTTGTGATCTGTGTTTACATTCATATGGACATTAGAATGTGTTGAGTGAGATTCTGCCCCACCACACCAAAATTGTAATTGAGTATTATCTATATTTAAGTTAATTAATCAAACCCCTTTAAACTCATCTCAGTTCCTCACTATAACTGTTTTATTTTATTTATTCATGGATTTTTATTTTCCATGAAAAAATCCCGTCGTGGCTTCAGAATTGTTGTATGTAGCTTTTCAACTTTGCCTCATTAGGTATGCCATGTAAATGTAATATTCCATGTAAATGGTTTAAAGGTTCTGGCCCCGCCTCCTTTCTGCAGCAGCTGGACCGGATCTGCATTTCTTTCTAAGGGAAACTCAGACTGTAAAATACAGATGATGAGCCACATGATGAGCTCCATGTGCACACCTGGCTGCTCCTGAGTTCACAGTTTCCCAGCAACGTTATGTTAATGAGATGGAATGCCCCACCACAAACGGACACGATTGGTTCTTTAGGTGTGTGACACACGAAACCATAGCGGCTTCTCACTGTCCTCCATCCAGCCCTGAAACGATCAGCTGAGGCGGCATAACTGGATTATGTTGCTCATAATATTCTTCAACTATATTTTTAAAAACACACAATTTGGACATGTTAACAATGTAAACTATACACAAAAAAACCAACAAAAAAAACAACTTTCCAGCTCTCTGAAGTCACATTAATTCTGTCCTGTGTTGGTGAAAAACACCGTCTCGTCATAGTTGCAGGGGGCAACGTCTCCGTGGTTCGTCTCGTGTTACCTGAACGCATCACTAACCCGCGGAGACCTCACGACAGAAACATATCTGTCCATCTCGCGCAGCCCGCGGCCCGGCTCAATTACTGACGTATACACTTCGTAACCATAACAACATACTAAAATGGCCTTTGTGTGTACCGCCGAGGGACTATATTCCCTGCGGAGTGATCGGCTGAAGCAACTTCAAAGCTCTAAATATGGTGCTGCGTCTTGTTGCTTTAAATAAACTCGTCGCCTCAAAGGAGCTCTGTAATCCGAGTGCGTACGTATGTATGTATCATGTATGTATGTCCTTCCACTGGTGACACACACAGAAACCCCCCTATCGACGCCGCCGGGCGGGCGGGGGTTAACCGGGTTTCAGTGGACCACACATGTTGGAAGAAGCCGAGCACTGACCGAAGCAGTTTAGATCAACCAGCGCTTCATTTTGCCCGAGACAGGCCAAACTAATGAACTTGACAGGATTAACGCCATGAATAAAACTATAAAAGGTCATAAAATAATTCCGATATAGCTTCCACAGCGGGGGATATCAGTGTCAACATGTCTGACTGAATTATTCCTAACGAATTTCCACAACGCCAGGCGACTGGGACAACTAACTCGGCCTGAATAATTTTATAATTACAGGCCCTACAGTTGTATCCTCTGTAGATGCATAAATCATAGACAGAGAGTCTGTTTCTTTTTGTGGATGCTGTTTTTATGCCTTAACCAGATTTGTTCTAAAGGGTTAACAGTGTGTACCAAAATTAGTTTGTAATTTTTCAGCTCAGCTCAGTGGAAGAATAATTGTTTTATTGCAGTAAGCTATTCTAGGCCTATATGCCTAAAACGATTTATTACAGGCCTACCAAAAGTAGATAACACTGATATTGTGTATTTTCTGACACAGAATTGCTGCTTTTACATTTCATATTTTTAAAACTATAAGTGAATTTATGAAATGTAGATCATTAGGTATATCATTGTCAATACAGCCTCTATCAGACAAAATGAATAAGATGGTGCAAATGAGTTTTCATGTGAAACTAACAATTTCATTAATGGCTGCGGTTCAATTAATACATGAGGAAAAAGAGAAACAGTGGAAATGGCTCCATATTTTTCTATTTGTGCACATTATTTAGCAGGCTCATGTGTCCTGAGTATCTAATTTATTTGAATGAACGTTAACCTCTCCCTGCCAGTACAAATAAGAACTCTCAAAAACAATGACTCTTTGACCAAACTCTTGCTATGTTAAGGCATATATCTGATAACACATCCCTCCTACAAATGTCAACGTTTCCACTAAAGCTGAATTTAAATATCATTTAGTAATGGTTAAAAAAAAACCCAAAAACAATCAGGTCTTTGATTTTAATAAAAATCAGTTACATCAATCTGAATTGAAGATGAACTATAGTATTTCAAATACTTGCAATCTGTCTAAAATTATGAATTCTTTCTCTTACAAACACGCCACTAAAAACTGCTAGGAACACAAGAAAATAGTTTTTATGGATCAGACTCAGGAATATTAGCAGTCAGTATGAAAAATAAATTAATATTTTCATACGTTACCATGAAAACATCCATAACTGGGGACGCCTGAGACATGTCCCCTCCACTTTTTTAAAATGACAAATTTTGACCCCATGACTTTTTAAAAGCATAAGTAGTTAACAATGTGCTTCAAAAAGCTTGAACCAAGAAACGTAACACACAAGTGAGATGAAATTCATTTTGATGTGCCTTATTTTCCCCCGCTGTAACTGTCTACTGTGACCCTACATGATCCCCTCATTACAATGCCTAAAATTGCATATGTTGAAACCTGTTTTAATTGTATAGTTCTTGTTCATCTGAGCCTTTACCTCCCCACCACTTCTTCCTTGAGTACAGTAGCCTTCTAATGTTGTCTTGAAACTGCATTATAATGTTGGATGGATTGATATGTGTTAGATATCTCATTCTCATACATGCAAAATCTTTACCAGTGAAGCAGTGGTGACTACAGGGAAATGTAAGAGGGAAAATGTTTAAATTTGCACAAAATGGTAAAATAAAATAGAAATAAAAATAAAAAAAACAATTAAACAATGTGACATGAACAATGAGTGTTGGTTTTTTTCACGTCAGTACATCAGCATCAAGCCAGTGATGGCAGAAGAATCCTTTCTTTACTTATTCAATTACTTTTATTGAAAGGTTGACAGAATAAGAAAATAATATGAGCAACATGGGCTTAAGAAGAGTTACTTTGCTAGCAGAATGGCCCCTGTCAGTGTCATTTACTTTCTGATTTATTATTTGTATTAGTGATTGTGTAAAGTTACTGATAAGTGATGTACTTCCGGCCCGGGCACAAAAATCTTTGGCCATAGATCCTTGCTTCAAGTTGTACATGCACATTTCACTCGCTGTATTGCAAGATATAGGAGCTTTCACCGCCCCAAGGCCAAGACAGACAGCGCGAAAAGGAGTTGACATAGGAGCAGATGATGTAGAAGTTCATAGAGAGTTGGAGGAGCCTTGTATACGGAGAAAGTTGTGGAGAATAGATCGAAATGAAGAAAGAACATGTCATGAAGTCGCTGAAAACAGCGCTGTTTGAGAGGAGAACACTGCAGGCGAGGCTTCTGTGAAAGAGCTCGGACCTGACCAGACAGACATCTCTCCATAAAAGCAAGGAATCTCTGTCTGTGTTCCTCAAATATCTCTGCGGATCACGATCCGACTGACCTGAGACTTTCAACATGGCTGCTGCTTGGTTCAAGGGTGTGCGACATCGTATTTGTTTGGATAAATGCAATGATACTGTTAATAAATTATTTCATAAAGGCTTTACAAATTCGCGAGCATTGTCCACCATATCCACCACAGTCACGTGCACACCAGAACCAATCACTGCACACCACCACCCCCCACCAAGGGCGGATTAATGCACTGTAAAACTTGTTCAGTTGCCTCAACTTAAAAATGAGTGAACTGGTTGCAGGAATTATTTTGAGTTTTAACTACTCTTCGAGAGGTGGTGTCAACACAAAAAAATCTGTTCAGTGTACTAGTGCACATTTGTCCCCCCAATTAATTAGATGTTTTCCTAACAAATACTATCAAGCTTTAACAACTAATGTAAAGTTTCCCCAACAAATGCTATCAAGTTTTAACAGCTACAAGTAAGTTTTCCCAAGCAAAAATTGTACTAAATAATACTCCCAGTTTGTAAATAATCAGAATTTCAAATGTCAAGTTCTAATAACATTTTATTCAGTATACTCACAACATGACCAAAGACCAATTCATTCCTGAAAGGCACTTGCTGTGAAAGGTCTTTCTTTCATACCCCCGGCCATTAACACCAACAATACCACAATTAAATTCATGGCACATTTAACATTGCCCCATAAAAAAGTATTGGGCTTAAGAACAGTCTGACCAACTCTGGTGACAGAACATTTAAAACCCTCAAGTAATATAAATGAGCTGGGGCGCCGTAAAGGGGGGGTAAAGGAGACGGATTCTAGGGGCCCATGATTGAGGGGGGCCCAGAGAGGCCCCTAATGATGATGGAATTATATCACAGAAAATATAATGACACTAAGTTATTAACTAACATATAATCACAAATGTTTTATTTTCCATGTCCTGCTAACAATAACTATTAGTTTTGGAAACAACAACCCTTCCCCCCTTCTATTTACGTAAAATGGTTCAGTCCACTGGATCAGCTGCAGGTAGCACACCAGCGGTGTCACCCAGCGCCACAGCGGGCAAAGCGGAGGAGACGGCAGTGTGCCTCAAAAATCAGGCAGCCAAAAAAGGAAGGAAAAGAAATTAAGAGAGGAGAAGGAGTTGAAGGGTCGACAATATGTCACCCAGTATTTCCAAAAAAAAGGTGGGTTTGTTAGTTGTGGTGGAAAGTTATGGAATATTAACTTTGTCCCTGTCTGTGGTCTGTAAGCTAGCTCACTTTTCTCACCATGTTAGCTCAAGAAAACTCTGGATTTTTACATTTTACTGCCATATTAGTTAAATAATGAATCCAGTCAAACATTTATCAAGCTGTTCTTATTCAATAATAGTCGATCTCCCCTCTGTCAAAATGATGCCTCATTCTGAACAGAGTCAAGTGCACCAGCAGCTGCAG
>CAEMYA010001085.1:150336-161700 GCA_903131615.1 Diplodus sargus
GCTGCAGCCAGAGGCTAACGTTAGCTTACTTTTACTTTGACTTTTGCTAATTTTGCTAATATAAGTTACTTCTCTGTGGCAAAGCTTTGAAGAGAAAAACGGCTTTGAAATGGCTTAACGGCCAACAAAGTGGAGCATTTAGAGAATTACCTTGATCCAAAAGAGTGTTCATTTAATTACATTAACTCTCACAACGAATAGAAGTTGTGACAAGCTGTCTAAAATGTAATGATGTTAACCTTACCTTGGAGCTCTTCTATCGGTATGTGTCGGGTCGTAACATTATCCACCATGGATGTATAAAGAGAACGGTATCCTATCCACCGGTATCCACCTGTCGTCTCTTCCTTGTCCCACAATGCAGTGCGGTTCAAACGCGATTCAAATTTTACAGTAATTTGTTGTGTTAACAAAGAGGATGGTTTGACTACAGTATTCTACTGTGAAATATTACAATACAATGTTGTTAAATCCTGGTATCAGTTTTTTTCACAGTAATTTACTTGATTTCACCGAAAATTCTAAATTACAGTATTATATTGTGATTATTACAGTTATAGCCTGTAAAGTGATAATATGGTAAATTATTGTGAAATATCACAGTAAAATATTGTTAAATTCTGGTAACATTTTACAGTGTATCCACAACTACGAAGGTAAGATCTGGACGTATAAAGTTAGCATGTTTTTGTACTAGCCAGTGCTAGCATGATAAGTAACTGCTAACGCTATGTGTCTGCATGTCAATTGCTGCAACAGTTTTACTGACACCATTTTCAATCTCAGTTTCAAACAAGGATTCATCAGGGGAAGTGCAGATAAGGTCTGAGTGCTACAGATCAATGAGGAAAAGTCAAAAGCCTCACAGTTTGAGCGTAAGGGACAGTTCACCTGCAGGTTCAGTGCAGGCTGGTTCATGAGACAGACAGGTTACTGTATGTCAAAGCAATGAAGTTTCTGTGAATCACATCAATGTTATGAATCTGATACTGTTAAAGGCTACATTAAATATATATTCGTATGATACCCCATAGCACTACTGTATAACAACCTGTAAAAGTATTGGGATTCACAGAAACTATATAGTGTTCTGAGTTCTGTCACTTCTTGTACACATGTTCTGTGTACTAATTCCGTCCTGAGCTCGCGGTTCTAGTCTGTCTCTAGCCAGTACAATTGACATCCTGTAAGTACTTAAGAAGTTTGTCTTGCTAAGATTGCCATCCACATAACAGAGCAGACATACAGTCTCTTTGGATAAAGATCCGAGCTACTGCTAGTTAGCATTACAGCTAAGCTAACCACAACAACATTGCTAACCATGCCTGGCGTGGACTCTGCGCTACTACAGCAAGCAAACAAAAAGATCTCTGACCTCAAGGACGATATCCGACGATATCGATGAACTCCAGAAGAAAGAGTCACTGCTATCCAACTTGATGTAGCATCCGTACAGTCCAAAGAGATCGCTTCGCTCAGTGCAATCCTCCGGGACACAGTTGCTTGGGACCCAGCTACTGGCCCACAACTCTCCTCCTGCTCAACACCCAAGCAGCTGCCGTGGACGGAGGTCTTAGTCCGCGGTCGAAAGAGGGACCCTGATGGGTCTGCTTCTCCGCCTGGCCTGAACCTCTCAAACCGCTTTGCATTCCTGTCGGCTGACAACCCGGCTCATCCAGATGACCCCCCTGCCGCTCCTTCTCGCCTGGTGACGACGCCTGCTGCTCCTCTTTCCCAGATGATGACGCCTGCTGCTCCTCTTCCCCAGATGATGACGCCCGCTGCTCCTCCTTGCTCGGCGGTGACGCCGGCCGACCAAGATAACCTTCCTTGCTCGGGTCTGAACCAGCGGCTCCCATCCCGGTCCAAGGCCTCCGCCTCGCAACGGCGGATCCTGAGAGATGCCGTCATGCGGTGCTCCGGTGCTCTTCCTCACACCAAGCCGGCTACTGATGCCATCCCGAGGGACGTAGCGACTACACGGCCACAGCACTCCCCTGCTAGGTCACAGAGTACTGAAAGCTCAAAGCCATCGTCCCCTCGTCCTCTCTTCACTCCTACCACATTAATCATTGGAGACTCAATCACAAGGAAAATTCGCTTTTTCAACGCAGCCACACGCTGCTTTCCTGGAGCCACAGTGCCGGTTATCCTTGATAAGCTTCCCGTCCTATTATGCTCTCTCCCATCATCTATCAACCGAGTAATAACTAATGTCAGATCCAACGACACGGCTCGTCAGCACTCTGAGCTGACTAAAAAGGACTTTAATGCCCTCTTCAGCTTCCTAAATATCTGTGGAAAAGATGTCTGGATCAGCGGACCTCGGCCGTGGAGATTGGCGTTTCTCCAGAATCCTCAGTCTTAACACCTGGCTTCAGTCCACCCGCAGAATCCACAACATTGGTTTCATCGACAATTTCAACTTCTAGACCATCCTTCCCTTTTCCGTACCGACGGACTTCACCCGAACAGACCCGGTAGCACAGTATTAGCAGCTAACATCCAGCATGCTATCCAGACCGCTGCTCCGTGTGATTGACAGCTAGCCTGCCCCGCCCCCCACCTGGAGCCTCCTTCTTCTTCTTCTCCTCGACCTACTCTTGCAGCACACAGCACTGTGTCTCTCAGCAGCTCCCCCTGGGGGCCAAACCAGGTACTGACACTCTCCATGGCTTAATGCCCCTTCCATGGCCCACTGTCTCCTACTGGCTGCCATAAAGGTACTTCCACTGCTGTGATCAACTCGATTCCAATTTCCGTTGTTATTTCACATCGCAAATCAATACACCTGCACAGGCGTAGTCGAACTGTGGATCACACTGTGCTTGCTATTCCAGCCAGATCAGCTAACACCAAACCTCACACCAGTAATCTAACCTTTGGGTTATTTAACATTCCCTCACTGACCAACAAGGGACCTCTGCTATTTGATCTACTGAATGACTGTAAATTTGATTTCTTTTGCCTGACTGAGACATGGCAACAGCCTAATGATTTTTCACACCTTAATCAAACTATTCCTCCTGGTTTTGTCTACTCATCACAACCTCATACCTCTGGCAGAGGGGGTGGCCTAGCAATACTATACAATCAAATATGGAAAGTGTCCTCCATCACAGTGCCTGTTTATCCCTCATTTGAGTCCATTGCTCTACAAATCAAGGGCCCAACTCCCACTATTCTAGCCACTATCTATCGACCACCCAAGCCGAATAAGGCCTTCCTCCAGGAATTCTCAGCCTTCCTAACAACCCTATGCTCAGTGTCCCCAAACTTAAAATTGCTCGGTGATTTTAATGTCCACTGGGATAGCACCAACAATATTTTTACAAAGGACTTTACCTCATGCCTTGACAGCTTTGGACTACAGCAACATATTGACTTTCCAACACACTTCAAAGGACACATTCTTGACCTAATCTGCTGCTCTGGTGTAACCCCCCTAAACTGTTGTGCCGCAGATTTGCCCATCTCAGATCACAAGCTAATATCCTTTGATGTCATGCTAAGATTATCCAGGACAAACATGCCTCGCTCTATGTCTTTTCGAAACATCAAAGATATTGACTTGTCAGCCCTCTCTAATGAAATTGATGATTTTCCCAGCAGAGACAATTCATCTACCACAGATGAACTGGTATCCCACTACAATCTCGGACTACAGCGTCTGCTAAATACTCTTGCGCCTCTGAAAACAAGGTCTGTCTCCTTTGCCCACTCTGCTCATTGGTTTAAACCAGCGCTACGCCAGCTTAAAACCAAGGGCCAACGGTTTTGCCAACGGTTTGCCATGAAGGCATTCCAGGCCGTCGCCTGGAACGCCTTCATGGCAAAACCGGTCTATCAGTTCACAAAGAAATGTATCACAATCACATACTCCAATGCAAGGATGCTATTTCTCTAGCCAAAACCACATACTACTCAACCTTAATCAGGACAGGGGATGGGAACACTAGAGCCCTATTCTCTACTATCAACCATATCCTGAAACCACCTGACGCTCTACCTCCTCACCTACTGACAGCTGCACAGTGTGACAACTTCATGACCTTCTTCAATGCCAAAATTGAAAACATCCACCAGACACTGACTGCTTCAAATAACTCTACACCCTCTCTGCACTCTCTGCCCACATTCTCCATCAGCTCTCCACTTGCCAGTTTCAAACTGCCCACTGGCTCCGAAATAACCAGACTAATCTTCAAATCCAAATCATCTACCTGCCAGTTAGACCCCCTGCCCACCGACCTGGTAAAAAGCTGCATGCCAGCCTTGTCCTCTCTCATAACTGATATCATTCATTCTTCATTGACTTCTGGTGTTGTTTCATCATCACTAAAGACTGCTGCAATTACTCCAACTATCAAGAAACCTGGTGCAGACCCAAATGATTTGAACAACTTCCGTCCCATCTCAAACTTACCATTTATCTAAAAAATACTCAAAAGAACTGTTTCAGCTCAACTAAACACTCATCTGTCTCACTACAACCTCTTCGAACAATTCCAGTCCGGCTTTCGTGCCCATCATAGCACTGAGACAGCCCTCGTGAAAATCACTAATGACCTCTTGATGGCATCTGACTCTGGCTTACTCTCCATCCTGGTTCTCCTTGACCTCAGCGCAGCCTTCGACACTGTCTCACATGACATCCTCCTGGGCAGCCTGGCCTCCATTGGAATCCCTCTGGCCTGGCTGAAATCTTATCTCACAGGTCGCACACAAGTTGTCCAACTCAAGAACCTAAGATCTTCCTCCTCTCCAGTCTCCAGCGGTGTTCCCCAGGGCTCTGTCCTTGGCCCCCTCCTGTTCACTATTTACCTTCTGCCCCTTGGCCACATTCTCAGGAAATTCCATATTAAATTCCACTGCTATGCTGACGATACACAGCTTTATATCTCCACCAAGCCTACCTCCACTCTACCACCCACAGCTCTATCTAACTGCCTACTGGAAATTAAATCATGGTTCTCAATCAACTTCCTTAAACTGAACAGTGACAAAACCGAGGTCCTCCTCGTTGGCACCAGATCCACCCTGGCAAAGCACAACCCCTCTTCCATGTCCATCGACAATTCCACTGTCTCACCATCACCCCAGGTAAGGAGCCTGGGTGTCATCCTGGACGGCACCTTAACCTTTGAAGCCCACATCAATAATATTATCCGGTCTGCATACTTCCATCTACGCAACGTCAACCGCCTCCGTCCCTCACTCCAACCAGCCAGTACTGCTATCCTCGTAAACACCCTGGTTACATCTCGTCTGGACTACTGCAATTCTCTCCTCCATGGTCTTCCTCGGAAATCACTCCATAAACTCCAACTGGTCCAGAACGCAGCTGCGCGTATCATCACCAGAACTCCCTTTGCTGAACACATTACCCCAGCCCTGCAGCAACTCCACTGGCTCCCTATCAAATCCTGCATCGACTTCAAGATTCTACTCCTCACTTTCAAGATCCTTCATAACCTGGCACCATCATATCTTGCTGAACTGATCCATATCCACAATCCTTCCCGCACCCTCCGATCCTCTTCGACCATCCAGCTCTTTACCCCATCTGCCAACCTAATCACCATGGGGTCAAGAGCTTTCAGCCGATCTGCCCCCAGCCTCTGGAACTCTCTCCCACCAGACATTCGCACTTCTGACACTGTCTCCACCTTTAAATCTCGCCTGAAAACGCACCTATTCCGCGTGGCCTACTCTGTATCAGCCTAATCATATAATCACACTCCTGCCTATTCTCCATTCCACTCTATGGCACTATTCTCACCCTGGAAGCTCAACCCTGCCTAACCCGGCCCGGTTGACTTTCTATATGGTGAGGACTGCAGAGTCTGAACCCTGCACACCCTCTTTCCCATTCTCTATTCGACTCTACTGCACTATTCTCACCCCAGAAGCTCAGCCCTGCCTAACCCGGCCCGGTTGACTCCCTGTATGGCGAGGACGGCAGAGTCTGAACCCTGCACACACTCTTTCTCATTCTCTATTCGACTCTATTGCACTATTCCCACCCAGGAAGCTCAGCCCTGCCTAACCCGGCCCGGTTGACTTCCTGTACGGTGGGGACTACGGAATCTGAATCCTTCACACACTCTTCCCTATTCCTATCTATTGCACTACTCTCACCCTGGAAGCTCAGCCCTGCCTTCCTGTACGGTGGGGACTACGGAATCTGAATCCTGCACACACTCTTCCCTATTCCTATCTATTGCACTACTCTAACCCTGGAAGCTCAGCCCTGCCTAAACCGGCCCGGTTGACTTCCTATATGATGAGGACTGCAGAGTCTGAACTCTGTGCCGAGACGGCACCATGTAACTGCATCCTCTTACTGATTTATTTATTTGCACTAAATTGTCCTGTACTTGTACTGTCTTTTGTTGTACTGTTTGTTGTTATGTGCGGTGTCCTTGAGTGCTTTGAAAGGCGCCTTCAAATAAAATGCATTATTATTATTATTATAATTAATATTATCATTTTAAATAAGTAAAAAATGAGATCAGAAATGACTTGGTTACAGTTTTTACAGATTTACATATAATTGCATATAAACTGTAATTGTTTGGTTAATTTGTCTAATTCATATTTTTCTCACTGTAATCATGTATTCTACTTTATAACAAAAGTTTACTAGTGTATTGTTTATTTTTTTTATAAAACGTTGTAATGTTTAACTGCACTTGCAGCAAGTACAGTATGTATTGCAACAGATGTGTATTTTCACAGATTGTACTTAGGGATTCCCATCCTGTGCAGTTACAAGGCTGCCAGTGTACCTGTGTGGCAGGTACAGCCTTATGTAACCACGTGGTAGCTCTGTTATATCAGACTGCACATTTTTTTCAGCTGAAGATCACCTCTGTTCCACCAACACACAGCTGCACAGAAACGGAACAGAAATGGCATAAACCAAGAACCATGGTAAGTACATTTAACATGATAATGATGATATTTATGGATATTTGTTTATGTTCCTGAAAAGCTTTTTTGTTAAATGCAGGGTGTTAAACCTGGTCTGGTGAATGATATGGTGATTCTTTCAGCTAGACCTGGTAGACGGCATCAGGTTAATATTATTATTATTATTATTGTTGTTGTTGTTATTGAAATACATTTTCTATAGTAATCATATCAGTAAGATACCAGATGAAGTAATCATATGCTACATTCTATAGGATAAATGTTATTTTAGCATTTATTGTTAGTATCTATATTGTCAGTCAATCGAGCAAGAAAGTCCAAACCTTTTCAGGCTTTTCACACAAATAAAGTCTTTATAACTAAACAGAAATGAGATATTTATTTATTCTTAGCTGTTTCATTTGAAACTTTAGGTTACTTTATGCAAACAACCAATTCATCAGTTTGTTTTTTCTTTTCTTTTTTTGTCTTTTTCATAGGAGCAACTTGTATAAGGGAGTCAGTTCAGCTCTGCCTGAACTTTCCACGCTCAGCGTGGATGAAGTCTACGGTGACCTTCCCTCTAATGTGGCTCCTCTCATAACGACTATGGCCATAACCAATAATGTGCCACTGGTTGACTCCAAGTTTGGTAAAGTGCAACAAGGAAGTGTGTTGTCCTATCACTTGCCAACAAAGATGGTGCCAAACACCCGTCCACACTCCGATGCCCCTTCTTCCCCACAGCTGCCACTCTCTAATTACAGCCTGGGACCCTCTACCTGTTCCTTTGTGTACTCTGAGCATCAGCAGCTCCACATGATGTCCACGGCAACGTCATTCGAGACAGCTCACAAAGTTGAGAACAGCACAAATAAGCAGAGTTCCTGTGCAGAGTGGCACCAACTAAGGCAGTTGCGCATCACCTCCACCAAATTCAGAGAGGTCTGTCACACTAGGGGAGAGCCTTGTAGAAATTAAATGCCTGAATGTTTTGAGTTATGTGGACTGCCCATACATTAAGATCAGTGAGGGCACACATACACTCAGAAAATCTCATGCATACTTTTGGCAGATCCAGGGCCAGCTGTTGATTTTTGGCCTTGAATGATGTGACTTTGTTGTCTACACACAGGAAGACATGTTCATTCAGAGGATTCCCAGAGACAAGGACATCACAGCAACCATCAAGGAGAAAATAGTCCATTTATTTTTTTATTTTTATCTCTACGCTTCCCTGCAGTAGAGAACTGGCCTGCACGCTGCCTTACTCATCTTGATTTGTTACAGGGATAGTCTGTAGTGTATATAGTTTTAATTTGTGGATATTAAATGTTTATCGGTCATTTTCTGTAGAGAACTAATATTTGTTGTAATAAATGCTGTTGGCATCTTTTTGAATGTTTAGTTTGAAATAACTTATTGTAATCATAACTTTTGTAATTATCTACTATTTCCCTATGCCTCTTAATCCTTCATCTAACTTTTCACTCACTAATAAAGCAATGATTAGCATTGGAAGGCTGTGTGTTGTATAAACTAAAGTAATTGTTATATAAAAGGTAAATGAGTAGAACTGACAGGTGGGTGAGCAAAAAAGTACCAGTTAAATTGAATAAAGTGTAAAATGTATTTCAATAAAAATATTCAATAACTTGAACAATATAAACAGATTTCATGTACTGTAAACTTATAAAAAAAATTCCATTTACAAGATTAACATTTTATTCAAGACAATATACAACTAATTTCAATATTATTGAACAATGAATGTATTTCAATAAACTAATATTAAAAAATTAACAATATAAACAGATTTCATGTACTGTAAACATATAAACATTTTTTCCATTTACACGATTAACAGTTTATTCAAGACAATATACAACTAATTTCAATAAACCAATATTAAATAATCAATATAAAACAGATTTCATGTATACACAGATAATTGCTATTTACAGGATGGGTGGTGCCATCTTCAAAAAAGCTACTTTGCCCAAGCCTTTACAAGAGGCCCATTTTCATAGTTCGTCAGGAGACATGCAACGGTATACAGCGGATTAATGCTGCCAAAAAGCCGGAGTGGAATTTCTGTGTCAAAGAACTTGTGTTTCTTCACTCGGCGTATGAGGCGTTCCACGTGCACCCTGAGTTGTGCAATGGCCTGGATCTCCCTGAACTCACATGCAGACATCTGGGATCGACCAGAGAGAAATGCTGGCCTATAGATTTTACATGGCACAAAGTCATCAACAAGAAAACCCCGGTCAACCATGATGGCCATCCCAGGTCTCAAAAGAGAGAGAATTCCAGACTCTCGTGTGATTTGTTTGTCGCTAATAGATCCAGCATATAGTGGTGAGATGAATGTGACCGCCCCATGAGGAGCAATCCCAAGCAGACCTTTGAGAGTACAGTGGGACTTGCATGCAGAGAACACTTCACTTTGGAGAACAGGTGATGATGGGAATTGGCACCTCAGCTCCGTGCAATTCAGGATGACTGTAGTGTCTGCATAGTCCTTGAACTCTGTAGGCAAATGTTCCCTGATTTCTCCCCTGGTATCCAGATCCTTACTGCCCCAAGTAGAGAGTACAGAAAGTTGCTCCAAGTTGTTATTATGCGACTGACTGTGGACTGGTTGACTCCATATCGGTCGGCAAGGTCACGCTGTTTTGAACCCAGTGCAAGATAGTTCAGAAACATGAACATCTCATCAACGGGCTGCAGAGAATGAGTCTGTTCAAAAGAACATTTTTAATTACATTATGCTTCTCTCAACTTATTGTCAGAGTATCTGACAATCACAACAAGGAGTTAAAACGTTTCATGGCCAAAGGCAGGAATAACTTCCTGTGATGGTCTTTGGTGCATCATCAATAACATTACAACAACATTATTATAACTTACTGCAGTGGAAGCTGGCTCTGTGAAGCTACCTCTCTGTGCTTGTGTTACACTGACCATGGAAGGCAGTGCAGGCTCTACTTGTGCCCAGAAGCGCATGAGAAGGTCATAGGATGCAAACCTATAGAAAAACAGTTAAGATGTCACCATTTAATCAGTGTCTACATGATTTTTACTAAAATGTACGAAAAATATATGATAACATCAGTCTTCATTATCCACACAATCTATACTATGGATGCTGCTACTGCACAACTTATACACTACAGTAGTATTAGACAACAATCAGGAGTACATTTGACAATAACAATAACCAAGTAGGTTTGCTGAATTCTAATTTTATTAATCAGCCATTAAACTTTAATCGGAACAGTTGAATTTGTCTGTAAACACATTATAGTGCATCTAACGTTACCTCTAATCTGAGTCTGCTGGTTAGCTTACCTGGTGAAAAAACGGATGTCTCTGTCCGAGCCAGCAAAACGGTGAATGCCAAATCGCTGCTTCATCGTAAGCTTCTCGATTTGTGTCCTCAGCTGGAGGATCTCCTCTCTGAGAGACGTGTTTTCCTCGAGAGCCAAATCGACCACAGCAGGATCTGGAGCCGAAGCGTAGTCGTGGTCGCCGGGGATAGCTGTAGCCTCCTCGTTCGGCGTGTTATCCCCCACTGCTGGTCGCTCTCTCCTCTCCCAAACCCCCGGTCTTGGAAGTGGGACGGAGAAGTTGTTCCACTCGAACAACGCCGGAACTGCTCCTGGTTTCAACAGTCGCCGACCTGTGTCGGACCCTGACTCACGAACATCATCCTTCTTGAAATGCCGGCTACAGACGCGGGTATGGCTGCTAACTGTAAAGTTCTCCCTCCGTATAGCGACAATCCATTTTCGCCTGGTTTCCGCATCAGAGGGAAACTTATGAAAACTAAGCACTTTATTGTACTTACTCGAGGCTTGGCACAAAGGTACACAACAATGCTCAGCTGTCATGCTATCTGTGCGTTGGAATTTGAATTTGTTTTTCTGGGACGATGCCGCCATTTCTCCCAAAATCCTGTCAACTGTACGGAGAGCGGAAGTGGAGTAGCTGGCTGAGATTTTACCGGAACTACGTCAGCACCACTGTGTGCATATAGCCTATTTCTACTGACCACACGGACTGTCACACAATAGACTGCTCGGCGGGAAATCTTCACATCGACCTGTTGACCTGTTTAGAGGATATTGTTAAATCATGTATGTGTCAGTTGCCGCCAGGGGCGCCGCTAGGGATTTTGGGCCCCATGAAAAGAATCTTTACAGGGCCCCCAACACAGCGGTGAATTTTTTTTATGCTATTTTACATACAATTATGCATTTTAATGGTATTTTTGACTATCATTACCATATTTGTGAAAAAGGAACAACATGACAGTTGACCACCTGGTGGTGAGTTGGATCCGCTGGCAGGGGAAGAAGCTGGACAGACCTGGCAGACCCAAACGTATTGTGAGGGTCTGCTGGGAAAGTCTGGCGGAACCCTCTGTCAGGGAGGTCTTCAACT
>CAEMYA010001085.1:164077-200740 GCA_903131615.1 Diplodus sargus
ATAACTTAGTGTCATTATATTTTCTGTGATATAATTCCATCATCATTAGGGGCCTCTCTGGGCCCCCCTCAATCATGGGCCCCTAGAATCCGTCTCCTTTACCCCCCCTTTACGGCGCCCCAGGTAGTAGTACTATTAGTAGCAGCTGTAACGGAATACAGTTACTGTTTTTTTGTATCCTAATTACGTAACGCCGTTACATGTAGTCCGTTACTCTCCAAGCCTGTTTATTATGGACATGTAAAAAAAATACTAAATGTACATAATGCAAATTTGAAAAATACTTTCTTTTCACTGTAAACTTTGAAAATAAAATACATATTGTACTAAGATTGCATTTATTTTTGGATGAAAGTGGAATCTTTGGCTAAAAATGTTTATTTTTTGAGGTATTGTGATCACAGTTACACAAAACAGTTGAAAATTTTAGTCTGGCACCGTAAATGGAGCTTCTTTGTAACCTGTGTAGTTCGCAAAGGGGTTAGGGAGTTTTGGCTCGGATGTGAAGAACACAGCAGCTCCAGGCAGTACATCTCCAGGTGGACACTCCTGCTCAGACACTGGTCCGGAGCCTGCCGACACATACTCCTCCTCTGAAGACTCCTCCATGTGTGCCACTCCTTCCATAGTCAATTCAAAATCCTGAAACAAAAACAATGAGAATAAGAATAACTTTATTAATCCTCAAAGGGATGTTATGATTTTACTTGATGTTATTTTTATTCTGATTCAACTTAGTATAATACCAGCTATGATTTGTGTTTTTCTTGTATTTACTCTGTTATGGCGCAGTGCTATTCGTATTGTCTTATAATGGGAATGGTTTCACACATTATCTCAGTGGCACTGGCACATAACACTTGGCTTGAGACATTGAATCCTACTACTGCTATTACATGATAATGACTGCACACTTATGTCAGCGTGTTAGCAAGCTTTATCCAATGTTATAAGTATTAGCTATGTTGGTAAGTACCACAGTCAGAAATTAGCTGCAGCTACAAGCCAAATGCTCGTCAAACACCATAACGTTGGTGGCAGTAGCATTAGTAAACGGTAGTAAACGGTGACGTGAATAGCGAGTAAATAAATAACATGTCACAGCATTAGCTGCACTGCTGTGAAGAGTTCATGCGCTGATGGTTGCAGTTACCCTAACGGCCGTCGTGTCACTATTGAGCCTTATTTCCACATCCTGCCCTATGTCCCTTTAAAGGAAAACGTCAACTTTATTGGGTATTTTTGATGAGGCAATGACAGAAAATCATAGTTTACAATTAACCTTTACTAAGTATACATTTATAATATTTTAATATGTACATACCTCAGTGTTGATCTTTGAGCTTTTAAAATGAAGTGAGGTTTTCTTCTGGGTAGAAATTCCCGCTGTTTGTGCAGTGTTTTGGCTTTACAGAAATATGCCAAAACACATCCATATATGGAATCAGATGTTGCCGCTCTTTACTCAATCTTCTGGCTTGCCATAAACATGCCATACCATCCCTAACACTTGATTCCGCTCTTTGCCCAGTCTTTTGGTTTACCAAACATATGCCATAACTCAGCCATATATTGCTGGCGCCTATAGACAACCTTAATCATACCACAGTTAACCCAAAGGGCTTTCTTAATGCCAAAAGGAAGCCACAAATGCCAAATGAATGCCATAATACAGCCAAAATATTTGCTATCTGGGGTCCACTGCAGAGCCCACGGACAAGTCCACTACAGAGCCCGCCGACACGTATTCTACAGTATGGAACGGCAGCAAGGTCACAAACACGTGAATTCCAACACGTAAACAACGCGTAGACAACGCGTAGACAACACGTAGACAACACGTAAACAACACGTAAACAACGCCTCAATTTTTCATGCGTTGTTTACGCGTCGTTAACACTTGTCCAGTTTGAAATGGGTAAGAGTCTTGAGTCCCCTAATCTTAGTTCTGATTAAAGGGTAAAATATAGGTTGATAAGAATGTCCAGATTTAATGTCAGTGCTATGGTTAAAAAAGAAAATAATTGTTACATTCACATGCTAAATCAGAATAAAAACAGTCAGAAAAGAAACCATGAAATTAATTCTGGTTAATATTATATTATATCATTTACATTTATGTTATTTTATTTTATTTGCACTGTATATATACATTTTGTATATCTTGCTTTCTATTTATGTTATATAGAGTGGTTTTTGGGGGGGTTTTTTTGCGGACCCATTGCTGCTGGGACAAAATAATTTCCCAGTCTGCGATCAATAAACTAATTCTATTGTATTCTATTCTATTCTATATTAAGTGTATAATAGGCTAACAATCCAGGTTACTTGTTGGTGTGATCATTGTGGAGCATCTGTAATGCACAGTTGAAAACGTTTATGTCCCTTATTTTCTGCATGACTATTTCCAGGCAGACATAAATTATGTGTGTGGTTCTAGAAAGAAACAGTAGAATGGCCAGAATCCCAACACTATCATCATTGCACATAGTAACATCTAATTATTGCATTTTACACATGATTGTAATAGAGAAATCTCAGAACAAGACAATCAAAAATTAAAAGTAACTTATGTAATTATGAAACAATTTATTTTAATACTTAACATATATTGAAAAATAATAATAATCGAAAAAGCTGGAAACGATTTGATCTAATAAAAAAAAGAAAAGAAAAAGAGCCGTTTTGATCAATGGTCGCAAACTACCGCCGCTCTCCTCACAGTTACCACACACGGGCTTGTAGCATTTCAAGTGTCCGAAGTTTGGTTCTGTTTGCAGCTCTTTCGGACCGGCACTGCCTCCGTCTCCGTGTCTTCTGCAGCGGTTGCTTCCGCTGCTGCCCAACTTGTGCCGACTGCCGCGGCCCCTTTCCCCTCCATGTATTCTGCCCTCAGCTCCTCTGCAGCTGCTACAGGACTTTCCTCCGGGCTCTCCTGCTGCTGGTGCTCCTTGAATAAGATGTGGGCATTGATCCCAGCCAGGTCGAGGATGTTAGAGAAGACGGCCACTGGCCATCTTCCTCCGCCTTTGGACTTGGTGTTGTTGTAGTACATCACAGACACGCGTTTTGCCTTTGCCCCACTAAAGGTGCCCACACCTGTGTGCAGGTGCTCAGGATGCAGACATGCTTTCTCAGCTTTCCCTGGTACACAGTCAGAGTCACATCATTTCAGCACGGTCGTGTTGAACAGCTCCGCTCACTTTTTTACGGAGGGGGCAACTCCCGTTGTTGTTTGCCCATGGTGCCAACCAGGCGATTTGATACAACTATATGATAATTAACTTACAAGTAAATTCGCGAAGAAGCGCAGCTGGAGACTGTTAACAAAGTAAGAGAGACAAAGAGAGCAGCAAAAAATGTAACAGTGAAACCCTGAAATGATGTGCGGTCAATATGACTGCTTATGGCCGGAATAGGTATAACATATCATATTTTCTTTGTCTTTTGTGTAATTTATATAAAAAACTATAACATAAATAGAAAGCAAGATATACAAAATGTATATATACAGCGCAAATGAAATAAAATAACATAAATGTAAATGATATAATATAATATCAACCAGAATTAATTTCATGGCTTCTTTTCTGACTGTTTTTATTCTGATTTAGCAATGTGACAGACTTAAAATGGCTTACTGACCATTTGAAAAGGCTGGGACTGATGTGATTCCACTGCAAACGGCTCAAGACTCCACGGCAGGAAACAAAGCAGAGACATTTGAATAATTTAAATGAATGAGTATTATGAATATTATAAATGTGTATTATTTTCTTTTGACCATAGCACTGACATTAAATCTGGACATTCTTATCAACCTATATTTTACCCTTTAATCAGAACTAAGAGGATGCCCCCTGCTGGTCATATATTAAATTCAAATGCTCAAAGAATGAAGTTCCATGTTTTCCAAATACAGATGTTTATTGAGTACCATTGCAGTTACTATTTCCATTAAAAAATGTTAATGTTTTTAATGATGTTAAATTTAAGTTTGATGAATAGTGTTAAAGCTAGAATGCCCACTATAGTGGAGCAAAATGAGGCAATTTTATCCTGATAAAAAATAATGTAGGCTATAATTTAATAACTAATGTTGGTAATAACTAATAAAATTCTAAAACTGCAACCCAAATGTTTTTTTTTATAAGCTACACAATAAAGGAAGACAATGGCAAAGAACTAAGAGGTTTCTTAGTTCTTTGCCATTGCCCCCCCCAGTCTTACATAAATGGTTTCACCCAACAGCTCAGGAGCCAATGGGGACTCAAGACTCTCACCCATTTCAACTGGACAAGTGTTAACGTGTTAACGACGCGTAAACAACGCGCGAAAAATTGATGCGTTGTTTACGTGTTGTCTACGAGTTGTCTACTTGTTGTCTACGCGTTGGAATTCACGTGTTTGTGACCTCGTTGGCATTCCATACTCGGGGCCGCCGACATGTCTTCTACAGAGCCAGCGGACACGTCCACTGCAGAGCCCGCCGACACGTCCACTCGGAGCCCGCCGACACATCGGCAAATTTGTATATACGATAAGTATAAGACTGTTATTGCAAAGGAATTTTCAGATCTGTGAGAGGTCACTATGCACACACACACGTGTTTCTGCCCTGATTTGTGCCTTTGCTATAGAACAGGATAGTCTGTGTGCTGTTATATTGCTGCAGCAGATATTGAAACTGAATCTGAATCTGAAACTGAAAAGTTTGCCATTCTGTTGTATTTTTGCCATGATAAAGGCTGTTGCAATAATTGTGTGCTAACTGGGATGTGTGTGGATCATGTTTGCCAAATATTCTCCTACACTGTAACACATGGTGCAAAATAATTGTTTTGCTGGGAGAGCATGATGCATGGGGGGCCTAGGCTAAAAAATTAGCCTAGAGGGCCCATGATTACCTTAATCCTCCTCTGCCCCACCTTAAGAAACAAGCAGATTTATACCTGCAGCGGCGCGAGCTGGACCGGGATCATGCCGGCAGTTCAGTCCCATTCTGTTCTGTGCATCTAAACTGACTGTTGTGGATTAATGAGACTGAACGAGTCCGGGCCGAGTCTGTTCGGGTCTGAGAAGATCCGGATATGAGAGGATAAATGCTTTACGAATTCCGCTAGCATTGCTAACCATAGCCATCATAGCCACGTGCGCACCAGAGCCAATCACTGCATACTATGGTATCATTGTATATTGTCACGTGACCAATATACAATAATGTAGCAGCAAGACGCAGCCACTGTGAGTCTCGGTTTTGACGTATGTGCTGTGTGCGCCCTTCAAACTATATACCAGTTTTTAAATCATGTTGATAGGCCAAGTAAAACCGGACTTATGATAAATAATGTCCGCCACGAACATTGCCGTCACGTTTGCTGCATGTTTGGTGCAGGAAGAGACGGTCAAAACAGGCTTCTCAGCCGGAAGTGTTTGCTTTGTGCTTCCCCTTTTACTGTTGGTGGAAAAAGGCAGGTCGCCCCACTGCCTAATCAAACAAAAGGCATAAAATACAGAGATTCAGTTGATTCAGTTTCACAAGTATTCAGTTTCACAAGTATTCAGTATTAATGCGGCCAATCAGTATAAAGAGACGATATTCGACCATCTACAAATAACTTCAGCTGTGCTGTCCGTGGGGATCAGCCTTAGCAAACTGGTCCAGGCAAAGCAGCAGTCTGGCCTTAAATCTGTAATAAGGAGAAAGAAAACAACAAAAGTCTAATCAGCTGACAACACACCTCAGAGGGCATAACCCTCCTACATTACCATACTGGTTTCAGTTACCTTGTTCAAGATGGAGCTCTGTTGAATAGTGACACAATAGTTGAAAGGCTCTACTCTATCTCAAAGCGGAGAGCTGAATCTTTGCCTGAGGAGATTATCATATTAGTTAAATGTCAACCGTTTAATGAAACTTCGTAAAGTTCACCCAGACATACCTCTTCAGTACAGGGCTACAGAGCATGCTCAATCTGGATTACTCAGGGCAGTCACACCACAACTAAATATACAAGAGACCCCAACAGGCAATACAACACATCTTTCTCCTTTAATCTCCCTTACCTGCACGGACACAGCAATCCTGCCACACAACCAGACCTCAAACAAAGAGGCACTAATTGCCCTCACCTGTCCTTATAAAGGCGGGGAGCTACCTCTGACCCTACCTGACAGGACGGGGCTTCAAATTTAGATGCCAGCCCTCACACAGAGATAGCGAGTTTAGAAAGTTGAGAGATTTATGACATTAAGCGTGTTTGGGGTGTATTGTTAGTGTGTTATGTAGTGTTTGGTGTAGTGTGTAGTGGAATCTTTTTTTGTTTATGAGTCAAAACAATGAGGAGACTGCTGAATGGGGAACAGGCAGTGCAGCTCTTCATTCAGCTGGAGGGAGCTCAGTGAGCCCTGAGCATTGCCTGCATTTAAATGTAAATAGTTACATATAACTTTGTACATTTAAAAAGCTTAACAAACAACAATTTATATTTGCTTTACGAGTAATAAAAATGGTTCGTTAAACATACTTGTGGTTTTCACAGTAAAAAATCTAACTTTTTCCTACTCTGATTTTATGTTTTTTTGTGATTTTAGGTTCATTGTTTTAATACAATATGTCAAAATGAACATGTGAGGTTGTGCTGAAAATAATGACACCAAGCAAGACAAGGTAAATAGTTTTAAGGTGAAATATAATGGCAAAATCAAAAATAGTCCAAAACGGCCAATTATCCCCTGGAATATCAGATTTCACAACAAGCCTAACTATCCCTGACTCTCACCTTCAAACACAGCCTCATTTGTCCATCCATGAAAAAGCTACTTAACCTCCCACTTTTCTACAGGAATTCATACTTCCTACGGGCAATGCACTAGTCATGATAAAACAACAAGCACAAGACAGAGGAACGAACCAGCATGGATCCAGTCAAGTTTGACTGATTTAAAGCACTTTGCAGACAAAGTGAACAAGGCATGAACAAGCTAAGAGTCACATGGACAATGCTATGTGTCTTGGCATGTTTAGAGTAAATATTGCTACTCCTTCTCCTAACGAGGAGGTTGACAAAAACAGGCACATCTTGTCCAAAATAATGGACAGTACATTTCTGTGGTGAGTTTTGAGTCAGCCCTGTGTGGCCATGATGAAATTAAATGTTCAGAAAATCCGGGTGTTTTCAGCGCCAGAAACAGCTGTAACAGAAGAGAAAACAATTGAAGTCCACATTGAAGTGAATGAAGTGTCTGTAAAACGGTGGATAAAATCTTTTGAGCATCACAACCCCCATGAAATGACTCTTTTCACTGTCAGAATTTGAGCCATTCAGTCCAATAACATTTGGAAAGTTTAGATGAACTGAACAATTAAATTATTTAATACTCATTCAAGTTAGCCTGGGGCTAAACTGGAAGTTAGACGGCTTGGTCTGTGATCCAGGTTTTTTAATAGCCAAGAAGTCGAGCTTGTATGGCTGCAAAACACCACTGAGCAGCCTTCATAGAAATGAACGAACTTCACCTCCAACACTGTGTCAAGTAATAAAACGTCTTGAATAGACCACATCCCATCACTTTGCGTGGTGGAATTTAGTGTGTTCAACCGGGTCTTACGTTTGGATTAAAAAAAAATGTGTCTACTGCAGAGTCACCTGTCCTGGGTGTAAATATCATGGCTACACATTCCCAGAGCACACAGCAGCCTGATCTTAGCAGGTTTAATTGGGATTAATGAACAGTGGAAAAGGGTATATGACAGTACAGAATGAATAGTTTTAGCTGGTCGAGGTGCAGCTCATGTAAGTATTTTAGGTATTGTTGGGTAATTTATAACAATGGATCATAATTTATAAAATTATTGTTATGATTTGTATGTAAAATATTGATAATAATGAGTAATTCCCAAATAAATTAGGTGAGTACAAAGTAAAATATTCCCCTGTGAAACGTAATGCAGAAGAAGTAAAACTACAGAGCAGCCTAGCTTTATATATGCGTGTGGAGGCAGTAGAGCCAATACTCGACTGAATTATGTGCAGGTAGAGTAAAATCATATTCATAATAAATTCAGCTCAACAATTTCTGTATGACTATAGCAATGACTATGATCTTTGCATGGCTTCATCAATGTAAGCAGGACTTGGTTTACAGCTCAGATGTGCAGAGAATTCCAGTGTTCCGCACGCCTGCCCTGCATACCTCACTCACCATGGGCCAAAAGGTCAGAGGTTGTCAATGGCAATAGAGAGAGAGCTCTGTTCAAACAACTGTGGAATTCCAGGTTGGGAGGAGGAGGAATGCAGGGGAAGAGAGGGAACACAATGGAGAAGTGGGTTCTAGGTGCATATCACAACACACACACACTCACATACAGCTGGTGACGTTTCTGGGCTTATTTGAATAGTACTGTGGGATACAACCATTAGACTCAGATACAAACACTATAATGAGAAGGTCTAAGGAGCTCAGCATTGATCTGAAAGAGCATTATTGATTTAAACAAGTCAGGAAAGTCACTTGGAACCATTTTAAAGCAGTTAAAGGTCCTAAGATCAACTGTACAGACAACTGTTTGTAAGTATAAAGTTCACGGCACAGTGCGACCTGCTGCCCAGCATGGTGCCAGTAGTATTATACTGTGGGGCTGTTTGCTGCCAGTGGATCTACTGCTCTAAAGGAAGTAAATGGAATAATGAAGGAGGAGGATTATCTCCAAATTCTTCAGGAAAACCAAAATCATCAGCAGAAGATTGGCTCTTGGGTGTACATACAACAAAAGTGGCAAAGGCTGATCATGCCAAAATCTGGCTACAATTGTGGTTTTGTAATGGTCTCCCTAAAGTCCTGACTTGAATTCCATTGAGAACATCTGGACTGTACTGAAGAAACAAGCCTGTGCCAGGAAGCCGACAAATTTAGATGAACTTCAATGATTCTGTTCAACTGGTTAGCCAGAAGCTTGTGGATGGCTATCAGAAGCACCTAACTGAAGTGAAAATGCCCAAGAGACATTTAACCAAATATTAGATTACTGTGTGTACATTTTTGACCAGCAGATTTGGTCATGTTTTCATAAGACCTATAATAAATTCATTATTAAACCAAACTTCATGAATGAAACATGAGAGCTATAGAAATAATTGGAAATGAAGACTGACATGATGTACATGTTTTTTATGAGTGGATGGAAACTTTTGACCCTAATGTATACACACCCTTCTTGTCACCACCCCACAGATTAATCAATACTTCAATGAGTGAGACTGATAGAATAATTGAGTTTAGAACAGACAGTAGGTGCAAAGAAACACTCTGTTTGAAAGCATACCTGAGTAAAAAGCTGTATCTGAATACTGTGTGCCACACATCTAAACATTTACTGGTGGATGTTATGCAGATGGATGTTTTTTACAGATAGTACATCTCTAGCCTTGTTTGTGATGACAAAAACCTTTTATGAAGCCAAAACATGATCTTTTCCTAGCCCTAACCAAGTGTTTTTGTGCCAAACCTAACCAGAAGCACAATGTTATCACAATATCAAACTGAAACTGAGCCAAAAAAAAGTACAGTTGAATCATATCCATGGTTTGTAGAATCTTTAACTGCCAACATTAATTCTGATGAATGGTTGCAGCATGAGATTTAATAGCAGCAATAAACTGCAATTCTCTGCCAGTATGTAATTTATAAAGCTTCTCAGGGTGAAGTTTTGGTCCTGTCTGCACCAAATGGTAAGATAGATGCAAGATTCAGAAAGAATATAATCAAGTGCTTGGGCACGTTGCTTTGATTCTTTTTTAATAATGTCTCTGTAGATCAAATCTACAACTACCATAAAAAAGTGCATATATTGTTGCAGTATGATTGCAGGGCAGAGAAATAGAGGGATGCTGGTTGGAAAAAGCAAAAACAAATAGCATGAGGCTACCAAAGTGGCTGTAGGGATGATACCTTCTGTAAGCCTTCTAGCAAGCTTCCAGATATTCAAGCATAATAAGGTTGGACACGATGACGGATAGCACAATCATGACAAGGTGGCATGAAGCTGTGATGACTGATGCAGCTCTGATGTGTCACTGTTGGCTGCTCCATTGCTCAAAGAAGGGCATTTTGGGTAGGCATTAGTTTTGTCCCTATTAAAGTCTTTGTAAAGCGGCAAAAAAAATTGTGTTATGAGTTTGTCACACCATAGAAACATGTATCACTGACCACTGAGCCAAATTTGAAAGATTAAAAAAATTGTATACAAGTATACAAAATTAGGTCTCAAAATCATGGAAAACCAAGCACTTCCCTGTGCTGTGAAATGCTGGGGGCGTGTCAGATAGAGGCGCTGGAACCACGCCCATGCGCGTGCAGGGCACTGCGGCTCCTAAAGAGGTGACGGTACACGTCATGTCAATGACGTCAGTGTTTCCCCAGGTGTTCCCCTTGTCCATCTAAACTCGCGGACAGTTTATAATCATATGGATGCCGTTATAATGTGTAGTGATCTAGATTCTGACCCACCAAACACCCTGGAAAGTGACGGAGGGAAGTTTTTCGCGCTCAATGACATAATTATACATAATCACCATCAGTAAACAGGACACTGTCTGACTCTGTCACTCGCGGGACTGCGGTCAAGCCAGCCGTGGTTCGCGTTTGCTTGGTCAAATCAGCCGCACGTTGCTTTCTAGTGCGCGAATCTACTAACATTTACGGTAATCGTAATGAAACCGCTCTGAAGAGCTTCTGGTAGTGACAGTGGGCAGATTGCAGTCACACAGTCAGACCCGTGAATATTATGATACTTTTACAGTAACTATTCCCGTCACCAAAAACAACGTCTGTAACGTTCACTGATGATTATAAGTTAACTACTCCTCATATGTTCTGTATACAGGTCCGCACCAAATCATTTTCTAATGTTTTTCTGAGTGTTTGCGTCGTGACGTTGTTTTTGGTTCCTCTCTGTTTCCTGAATATATCCGTACGTGTGTGAACGTGTAAATGAGGCATTAACTTATAGCACTTTCTAGAAGGCGCTTTCTAAAGTTCACTCCATTGACTTGTATTAGTTCACGGGGCGGAGCTGCCTCCTCCAATATGGCGGCGACGTCAACGTACGGTCCAATGCTGAATGAAGCGTCTATGCATATGTCTATGCTGGATGCGGTCTGAGAGCGGCGTCTGTACGGGAAGCAGCCTCACGCTGCTTCCCGTACAGAAGCAGGGAAGCAGCGTGAGGCTGACAGCTGCAACACACTGTCATGTGTGTTGCAGCCGATAATTTGGCAGCCCATGGTCTTGCAGGCTTTGTACAGTGTTTCAGAGCACACTATGTCTGCAGATTTTGTTGTTGTACTGCAGACCAGATACAGTCCAGAAAAGGAGAGTTTAGCATGAGAACAAGGGCCTGCCATGATCTTCATGTACAGAATGTTGTGCAAGGAGAAAATGCATCTCATCTTGGTGTTAAGGGTGAGTGCGCTCTCAGTAAGACATTGCAGCATTTTCATCCAGTTTCTGGTTTCCCGCTTGATATACTGCACGACCTTTTTGAGGGTATTGTGCCAGTTGAGTTGGCCTTGTTCATCAGTGAGATGATTCGTCTGAAATATTTCACTCTTGAATATCTCAAGACAAAAATTCGCACATTTCCATATCAGCACTCTGATAGGCTTGATAAACCACAACCGATCCCCAAAAACTTTGCAGCCAAACGAAGCAGTGTTGGGAAATGGGCATGAAAATTCCACTGTGCACAGGTTGTTGCCTCTTATGGTAGGAAGTAAAGTTCCTGAAGAGGATGAAACATGGGCCATATTGATCGACCTGAAAGAAATTGTGCAGCTGGTGTTGTCCCCATCTTTCACAGAGGAATCCATCTAGTACATGCAGACAAAAATAAGTGATCACAGACAGGGTCTTCAGGCAGTGTTTCCGGACTTTAACCTCATTACATCATTACATTGAGCACTACCCAGAACTGACAAAGCGTTTTGGGCCACTTGTTCACCTATGGACTATGAGGTTTGAGGGAAAACATCGCTTTTTCAAAAATATGATACATGACACTCAGAATTTCAAGAATGTCTTGAAAACTCTTGCAAACAGGCATCAGCACATGATGGCGTATCACCTCAGTGCACCATCATTTTTCAGACAAAGACAGACAGCCAAAACATATACAGCACATCAAAGGTCTCCATAAATGGCACAGACTTTGTTAATGGGATGTTTGTTTCTGCAGGCCAGACTGGAGGACTTTCAAAATTCAGCAGGATTGAAAATGTACTGCTTGTGAACAACTCTTTTTCCTTTCTTTGCAGGAACTACGAATGCTGGTATAGTGAGCATTTAAGATCATTTGAGCTGACATCCACCGGCAACTTCTCTGTGCATCAGCTTTCAGAGTTGAATGACATGGCAAGTCTCACAGCGTACAACATTAATGGGCACTTGATGTTAACACAAAAAAGATTTATTTTGATCAGAGATTTGCAGGATTAAAATGTATTTGGAAGTGGGTACCCATACAGTCCCTTGAAACAGTGGAAAAAATAATCTGCCCTCTGCTTAAAATAATCTGTGCCACCAGTGACACTGCCCTGCACAACAGGCCTATAAAGACTTACTGAACAGGTTGTTTTGTTTATTGCAAACACCAGGCATTTGAGGTTAATGATACTCAATCAAAAACAATGTTTTCATTCAAAACATCAAAAATTTGAAGGAAATTACTGGCATTTAATTGAGCAAAATCCTGATTATGAGTTGTCCGACTGAATGGTTGTCATTAATCAATTATCTCTCCCTCTTTCTTCTTCTTAATAATAGGAAATGGCAGCTCAAACCTTCCTACTTCATGTCCATATGTCCACAGACATTGTGAGGAAGATGACTCTATCTTCACGTCCAGAATCCGTGGATGAGCTAAAAACTATGATGAAAGAAAAGTTTAAGCTAGACTTTGACTTTTGCCTATCATACGAAGATCCAGATTTTGATGGACAATTATGTTCCCTTTTAGACATTGATGAACTTCCACAGAAGACTGTGCTGAAAGTGATCAGGTCTGAGAGTTCAGTAGCATCAGATGACACAATAATATTACCTCATGCCATGACTCCATGCAGGGCATACAGATGGCCTGATGTTTTTCCAGTGCCCACTTTTTCTTACGAGGTAGAATTCTTACTCGGTGACAGAAATGCTACATATGACAGAACAGGGAAAAGTCTCAAGTTATCTAAGGGGCAAAAGCATAACATTCTTGAGACCCTTGCTGCTAAAATGAATAGCTTCACAGCATACCCCAATGATAAGCAGGTTTCAATGGTAGCAGAAGTCACTAAGCATCCCTGTCTAAAAGAGCCAGGATCTCAGACAGGGTGGTATGGTTGGAAAAATAGCTTGAAATTTAAGATGGGGAACTTCCGCACTAAGTTGTGCCCTGCACGATTTTATGAGGTAGCTGTCAATTCTGGGAAAAGGAGCAGAATCAACCCAGACAAACAATCTCCCCACACTAACATCAAAAGACCAAAGAGGGCAGAGGTGAATTTCCTCCCAAACTTCCCAAGAGGTGAAAATGCTGCAAGCCTTGAACGATTGAGACTCCAAATCGTAGATGAAGTGAAGATGACTGACAAGAACCTTCCCCTGATTGGGAAGTTAATGCAAACCACCTTTGCCCTGCGGCAGAAAGAAGTCATCAGTGATGAACCACCTGTTGGTGAGATCCTAGAAACGCTGGCCTGCCCTCAGAATGGAGTCGCAGGTAAAAATGTTTTTCTTACGATACCTATTTGAGCAGATGTATTACATGCAAATCTTTTGTGTGGCTGTGTTGGTGAGAACTGGGATAGTTTTACTGTGGTCATAGTAGAATGTCAGTGTTTTACTGTTTACAGGCATTAGTGTGGCATTTTTTTAGCTGTTCATTTTTTCTTTTCAGAAAGGATACATATACATTATACTCTGACTTAAACAGTCATTTTTTTGCAGATCTGTGCAGAGTTTCACAGAATTTCGAACATCAACCTGAAGAGCGACTTCTATGCTGAGTTGGACCGCCATGTCCCTCGTCTTCAGAGCTTGTTCAGGAAGAAAGCTGCACGCACAGAAAAAGTAGCCGAAGTCTTCAGTCAGATCTTCAGGATTTATGACCTCCAGGTAAGTTGGTTAAGCTTCTTCGTGCTTGATAATGATGCTACAGTAGATTTTGGTTTATCTTTGTTAGAACTCTCATATCTCAAGTCATGGTAGGGCTCTTTATTTTAATATGGTGTTGTGTATCATAGTAAAGCAAGATTATTTTGTTGTTCACACAAGGAACAAGTTGACGTCCATGTCAGACGTGCTGCTGTCCTCCGTGCTCTCCCTGCATATCTGCATGAGGATGACTCTGGATTTCTGAAGCAATGGGATGTAAGTCAGTATTTTATTTGTTTTGTTTATTTTTGGTCAAAGAGTTGCATTTTTTTCTTTTACTCTACTCCAATAAATCTTTATTTTTACAAATTGAAAAAATTTCAAAAGATTACCATTAAAATTGTAGTCATCATAGAATGGACGCAAATCAGAAAACAAGCATGTCTTGAATATGCTTTCCACTTATGGATGTCTTTGAAATTAACACTGAAATGTTGTAATCCTCTTCAATTTGATATGTGTTGTGATCTGATTAAAATGTGGCATGGAAAATTCATGTCACAATGAAAAAACAATTCATTCAGTTAATGAAAACAAAAAGTGCTATATAATTGTCATTTAACAGCAATAATATGTATTTAATCTCATTTCATTATTTTTGTTTTAATTTTTACATATGCAGTAAATTCTACTTTAAAGGTCTCTCTCTCTGTGCTTCTCTGCAGGAAGCGCAGTCTGACGAACCAAACATCGACGGCATACCGGTTGGGCTCCTGTTGATCAGTGCCAATTCAACGGATGCTACGTTCTTCTGCCCAGAGAGGGTTGTGGTCGTGCTTGAGGGTAACATAGTTATTGACTCCCCCACATTTGCTGACGCATTTGTCATGCTTTTTGCACTGATCTATGCGCTGCATTTAAGTTACCCAAAAGCCTTGGCCAATACATTTGACTTTACACAGAAAGTCTTAATGGGCCTGGAGGATGGGAAGCTGAAACCCAGGGTGTTGAGCCTTAAACATGACCTTTGGGCAGTGGCATAATTGTATGGACAAAAAAGACAAGGTTGCTCCTTTACTTGTGATCTGTTCCATGTGCACTTGCACTTCAGTCATGTTTTGCACAGAGAAATGTCTTTTTTGAAAACATTTTAGAGGCGTGTTTTGAAAGTATTACTGTTGTTCAATTTTGAATGCTTTGAGGTTCAAGAGTAATGTTTGATACACTGTATGGATATGTAAAACAATGTAAAATAGAAATGGCTACAGCAATACAAATAGTATGGCAAAATGGTCGCCATACTGCTGTTGCCATTTCTGCAATATCTGTTAGTGTATTAGGTCACTATCAGAAATGTGGTAAATCAGTTAACAAAACTGTTTATGGCAAACTTGGATTTTTACGGTTTTAACATCAATGTGTTAAAGTACCTTGGCTTTGTAAGATATTCAAATTGCATAATTGGCCAAATATAGATATATGTCTGGTTATTTTATCCATAAATAGTTTCTTAATTGATCTTTTTTTTTTCCTCAGAAAAATCGTGTTTTGGTAAAGTGACATACCATGTGTTTTGTATTTTTGATGTTACTGTTTTTGTTTGCTGGTAAATTGCTGAACAGAACAGTGATTTATGGCAATATTGGATTATTATGATTTTGGCATCAATATGCCTTGACTTGTCAGGTACTTAAAAATACATAAAAGATTCTTGTTTTAAACTTGTCACGATATATATTAATATCATGATGCAAACTTTAATGTACCATAAAAGGGGTTTGTACAGACTATCCATTTCTACAAGTGACAGTTTAAAAAGCATTCCTGAGGCCATTTCCCAAAGGCCCATGCACTGTTTGTGAAGTATTATCTCAATCTCAACAGTGTTACTGTTAATGTTTTTCAGTTACTTAATAAAGAGTAACTTATGTTTAAATCTGTGTTAATCTGTTTTTAATGTTTACTCAAAACATGTTTGTATTTTTGAATCACATTGAATTTTAAGTTAAAATTAAGTGAAAAGGTTAAGTATAGGGAGGTTTGTACCAAATGATTGAACTTAAACAAGTTAAGTTAACATAAAGTGAACATTGGCTTATGGGAAAGTTACATGTTTTCTGTTAAAGGCAACAAAAAAATTACAGTTAGCTGTACTTAATTTTTGTTGGTACTCTGAAAACAAAATACTGAGTAAAAATAACATTATTAAAAAAGTAAGTGTCACTAAAAATTACCTAGTAAAAAATACTAAGTAAGTTTGCCGTCCATTAAATCCTGAACACAGAAATGTTGAAAAACAGTTTGTGAGCCTTGCTCCAAAATTAAATTCTAAATGGTCAAATGGCTTTTACATGTTTTAAGTTAACACATTTCTGACCTGTTTAATGTGTTTAGAAGAAAATGGCTGATTTTGCTTTGCACAGACTTTAAGATGTAGCTTTCTGGCTCTATAACTTAAACTTGATTTCATTTGTATTCTGACATCATGATATCTGCCATGGATCTTTCTGCCTGTGTTTGTTCCTCAAGCCAATCAGTCCTTGGATGCTGTTCTTTAAATATAACTGTCATTCTGTCTTTCAGAGTTTTACAAGGATGCAACACCATGTCCCTCAGTATGATCCTACCCTACCACCACCATCTAGTTCCCACCTTCATGAAACTTTTCTTAATGAAGATGCTTCACGTCAGTAAGGTCCCATCTCTGTTGTCAACCTCAACAAACATCGTTATGCACATTGTTTTCGACCAATTTTAAACAAGTCCTGTAGGTCCAGTAATCGAGACAAGTTCAATTAAAACTGCAAGCAGTAATGAATGGCCCTTGCACCCCTGTGCCTGCAGGTGCTGCTGCACGCCATGTGTTTTGGACACTACACAAAGCAGGTCAATGTAACTTCCTGTGTCTACTATGTGGCTCTGTAATTACACGTTTACGGATGTCAGGGATAGACCCCGCAATGAAAATGTCACATAAATGAAATAAAAGGCACAGTGACTAGTTAGCTAATTGGCATGTATAAGTGTTGTTGGTGGGACTCTGCTCTAATATGTCAAAGCTGGAAAAGATGGGCTATTTACACAGAAGTTATGAAACATCTTAAAGCTAACAAAACATGTAATTTCCTACAACCAAAAGAGGTTCTATGACTGCAGGTGAATACTAGCATATAAGCATATAATAACATAAGTGTTCAAGCTGGGACAAACGGGAAGTTATGGGCAGATTCAAATCTGTACAGTAGAGTTACAACATCTTTCTTTTTTATGGTGAATCATCGAGCTTCCCTGCACTGCCACAGCCATGCTCTTCAGAGAAAACTCACAATCTACACAATACAGCATCCTGAAGGTCTGAAGTGATTTCTTCACATGTTTCAGGTGGCTGTGATCATTCTTCTAGGTGTAAGTCATTGCTTAAAAATGTTCTATTTCCTGCAGCCACTTGGGGACCTTGTGACTAGAAGCAAATATTGGCATGTACAGTAAATGTGTTCAGATTGGAATTCATATCGAACCTGTGAGGTTTGGTGCACAACCACCTTCTGTTTTATGGCAAATAAATGCTTTTTGTCGTGCTGTCACAGCTACATCGTTTAACAAAACTCAAGTTTTTATTAACTTTTCATCACAAATGTGCTAAGATTAACCAGTGAAATTGTGAAGCTGATTGGGTTAAAGCTGTAGGAGGCTCAGTGACGAATAAGGTTTCAAGTTGACAAAAAATGTAAATAAGATAAAACTGCAGATCAATGTAGTTTTTACCTTCGTTAAGGATGTTATTTACTCATTTTTAAAATCTTCAAAAAATTTATTTTATTTGATGACACCAGTCAAAAATGTCATACTGGATAACGATAACGATAACGTTAATGAGTTTTCACATATGTTTTTCAGCGTTATCCCATATGACACAGGATTTTACTACATAGTCTACCAGTGACTGAAAAGAGTAAACAAAGCACATTTTAAGAGAGACTTTTTAACCTTTCACCATTGTTTGGGGGTCCTTTTGGGTCTTCCTGATGGCCTAACTTCCTGTCTGATAATGTGTGCCCCATAATGCCCCATAAATTTGCTCCAGATTGCTTGTTATCCCGGATGACATTGGCTGACATACCAGTTTTGGGACAAGCTGCTCCAAAGCATAAAAATTCACTGGATGTCATATTTTTTGTAACATTTTCATGGCAACACTCATACAATAATGCCTGGGGCAGAGATTTTTAAATTTATTTTCTTTTCAACTATTTTGTAGCTTTTTTGCATTTCACCACGAGGTCCGGACAGTTATCCGGTGTGACATTTTGTGACCATTGTCACTCGCAGCCGATGCCCGCCAACAGGGCTGGTGTGCAAGGGTGCGCCCGGTGGAAGTAGGCTGCAGAGGGTTTGTGGCTACCTCATCATCCAGGCTGCTCAGAGAGATGGGAGTGCGAGGAAAGGCCCACCAGCAAGCAGTAAAAGATCTCTCCAGAGCTGCTGAAAAGGGGAGCCAGTGGCTTTGGATAAAAAGAAAGGACTCCACATGGGCATTCAAGTGAGCTGATGGCATCTAGGGAGTGAACCTGGGACGCTGGGACTCACTGCTGAACCCTCTGGAGGTGTCGTGGGCCTATCAGCGAAACACCGAAGAAGGAGGGCACCCACTTGACAACCCAAAGGGTGCCATCACTTACTTGATCACCCCCCAGAGTCTCATCGGTGCCAAAGTGTGCAAAAAAAAAAGAGGGACAGCAACACCTAGTCGTACACAACAAGTCTGATCAACTGGAGAACCAGTGACTGCTGTGAAAGGGCAGCTGACGACAAGGGAAAGACCTTGCGACAGCTTGGAAAGACAGCTGGCAGGAGGGAACGGACCCCACCGGGCCGCCTTGGGCTAGCTACCCGTGGCGGCGGGGTCCAGCACGTGTGGTGCATGGGCCCCACCCAACATAGCTACGAAAAGTCCTAAGAAGAAAATACCCCCTGAGCCTGCGAGAGCGGGGGCGGAAGATGGCTCATCGATAGACAACCCGGCAATGAACACAGGAACGGAACAGACTACGAGAATAATCATCAGCACACCTGAGGCTCCGGCAGCTGTGGCAGGACTTAAGCTCCAGAACTGTGTTTGTGGCTGGGCAAAGGTTACCTCCAATCAAGGCTTAAAGATACACCAGGGCAGGAAACGGTGCATAAAGAAGGGTCAGCAGGGAAGTCGCATCGACAGCTACTTTCTGAGAAGCAGGTCGAGTCAGTCAGCAGAAGTTCAGCAGCAGGACACACACCACAGTCTGCAGAACATCAACAACCCTGCCCCAGAGGAGGAGGAACATGGCACAGGAGAGCAACCTGAACCCAACCCACCACAACAAACAACGGAGAAGAAGATCCAGGGGCGAAGGCCATTGGTCAGATGGCCGAAGTCCTGCGACAAGACGCTGTGGAAGGAGGTCAACACGGATCTTAGCAGCATACTGGAAGGGATCAGAGGCACGACCATGAAGAAGTTGGAGAAAATGCGTGATCTTATCTATGCCTACGGAGTGGAACAGTTTGGGGGGGTCGAAGGCAAATGAGCTGCTCCAGCAATGCCCACAAAGTCCAGAAGGCAGAAAGAAATTGACCGCCTAGTCAAAGAAAGGAGGCAGCTGAAGAAGCTGTGGAGGAAGGCCACAGAGGAAGAGAAGGAGGGCATAAACCTACTGCAGGAAGAGATTCGGGGTAGGCTTGCATCACTGAGAAGAGCCGAAAACCTTCTGAAGAAACGCAGAGGGAAGGAGCAAACAGGATCGCGCTTTTACAAAGATCCCTTCCAATTTGTGAAGAGTCTCTTTACAAAGGAGAAGAGCGGAAGTCTCTCGGTGACAAAGGCCGACCTGGAAGAACATCTGAGGAATTCCTGCACAGATGGCCGGTACCAGGAAGAAGTCACACTCCCACCTGATACGCCACCAGTCAATCCACCAGAATACGAACTGGATATCAGTCCACCCAGGTGGAGTGAGGTAGTCCATACTGTGCATAGAGCAAGGGCCACATCAGCTCCAGGCACCAAGGGAGTTCCATATAGGCTCTACAAGAACGCACCAGACGTCCTGCGATTCCTCTGGAATCTGATGAGAGTTGTGTGGCAAAAGAAGGAGATACCAACATCCTGGCGCAGAACTGGAGGGATCCTTATCCCCAAGGAGAAGAACTCTTCAGAGATTGCACAGTTCGGACAGATCAGCCTTCTAAACGTCGAGGGGAAGATCTTCTTCAGTGTGGTCGCACACAGGCTGGCAGGATACCTGCGAAGAAACAACCTGATTGACACGTCAATCCAGAAAGCAGGCATCTCGGGCTTCTCTGGATGTGTAGAACACGCTAGTATCATCTGGCATCAGATCCAGGTTGCCAAAAAAGAGGGAAGAGATCTCCATGTGGTTTTCCTGGACCTAGCAAACGCTTTTGGCTCAGTCTCTAACAATCTCCTGTGGACAGCATTCAACTACTTCAAGGTCCCAGCTGCGCTCACAACCATTGTCAAGGCCTACTTCCAGGACGTCCAACTCTGTATCACAACGGCAGAGTACACTACATCATGGCAACACCTAGAGGTGGGAATCATGGCCGGGTGCACCATCTCCCCTTTGGCCTTCACCCTGGCCATGGAGGTCATCATCCGGGCCTCTCGATGGGTGGTTGGCGGACAGTGAATAAGGCCTGGGCTGAGGCTACCTCCCATCAGAGCCTACATGGACGACCTCACTACGCTCACCACAACCAAGGCCTGCACTGCACGCCTGCTACGAAAGCTCCAGGAAAACATCGAGCTGGCTCGCATGAAGATCAAACTGAGCAAGTCCAGAAGCATCTCCATCGTCAAGGGGAAGCTGTCAGACCACCACTTCTACATTGGCGACGTTCCCATTCCAACCGTCTCAGAGAAGCCTGTAAAGAGCCTTGGTCGTTGGCATGATGCCTCCCTCAAAGATAAGGAGCAAGTAGAGCAGCTCAGGAAGGAGGTAGCCAGTGGCCTGGAGAACATTGACAGAACCCTGCTCCCTGGCAAGCTGAAGCTCTGGTGCTTGCAGTACGGACTACTACCGTGACTCCTGTGGCCACTAGCCCTGTACGAAGTCCCGCTCTCAAAGGTGGAAAAGCTGGAGAGAATGGTCAGCTCGTATGGGAAGAAGTGGCTCGGCCTTCCCAGGTGTTTAAGCAGCGTGGGACTCTACAGCAAAGGGATGCTACACCTGCCCATTTCCAGCCTGGCAGAGGAGTACAAGTGCGCCAAAGTCAGGCTGGAGATGATGCTGCTGGAGCCAAGCGATCTGTTTGTAGCCCAAGCCGCCCCCATCCTGTCCACTGGGAGGAAATGGCAGCACTCAGGCACAAGGACATTGTGGGCCGAGTGCAGGAGGGGAGGAGTGGCCTTGGCCGTGGCGCCAGTACACCGGCGTGGAGCAAGGCAACAACGAACGAGAGACGCAAGCTGGTGGTCCAGGAAGTGCGACACGAAGAGGAAGCTAGGAGGTGTGCCCAAGCAGTGGCGCAGGCAAAGCAAGGGCAGTGGATGACGTGGGAAGGAGTGGAAAGGCGAAAGATCACCTGGAAAGAGCTGTGGGAGATGGAGGCATTCAGGGCAAGCTTTACCATCAGAGCTGCTTATGATGTCCTGCCTTCTCCTGTAAACCTCAACCAGTGGTATGCTGAAGACCCCAAGTGCCTGATATGCCCAAGTCCAGCAACACTGAAGCACATCTTGGTGGGATGCAAGACCAGCCTTCCTCAAGGCCGGTACACCTGGCGGCACAACCAGGTACTTAAGTGTCTTGCCGAGGTGCTGGAAACCCAACGGATGAGGGTGAATGCCCTTCCACCCTCATCAACCTGCTGGCAGCCAAGACCATTTGTACGGGAGGGTGAGAGCCAAACCAACCTCTCCACCAGTCAACCGGACACCGGTGAGCTGGGCAAAACTAGGGACTGGAAGTTGCTGGCAGACCTGGACAAGAAGCTCTGCTTCCCAGCCGAGATCGCTGTCACCAACCTGCAACCAGACCTCATCCTCTGGTCAGCCTCACTCAAGCTCGTTTACATCATCAAGCTCACTGTGCCCTGGGAGAGCGCAGTGGAGGAGGCCTACGAGCGGAAAAAGTCGAGGTACGCTGAACTCGCAGCCGATGCCCGCCAGCGGGGCTGGTGTGCAAGGGTGCGCCTGGTGGAAGTAGGCTGCAGAGGGTTTGTGGCTACCTCATCATCCAGGCTGCTCAGAGAGATGGAAGTGCGAGGAAAGGCCCACCGGCAAGCAGTAAAAGATCTCTCCAGAGCTGCTGAAAAGGGGAGCCAGTGGCTTTGGATAAAAAGAAAGGACTCCACATGGGCATTCAAGTGAGCTGATGGCATCTAGGGAGTGAACCTTGGACGCTGGGACTCACTGCTGAACCCTCTGGAGGTGTCGTGGGCCTATCAGCGAAACACCGAAGAAGGAGGGCGCCCACTTGACAACTCAAAGGATGCCATCGCTTACTTGAACACCCCCCAGAGTCTCATCAGTGCCAAAGTGTGCAAAAGAAAAGAGGGACAGCAACACCTAGTCCTACACAACAAGTCTGACCATTGTGTCTAATAACTCTTAAACTTTGTAAAACCCTCGATGCATTTTCCTATCATTAGATAAGCAGAGATTCATAGATGATAATGTGTTATTTATTAACATTTTTTGTATTTTTACTCCGCTGGCTGCATTGCTACTCATGGTGGAGCGGAAGTACATCAACTCTTCTTCTAGGTACAGGTCCCAGCCAAGGTCCTCTTTGGAGTAGACCTGGGGCTGCGAGGCACAGCAGGAGTTGCAGTGACAGGGGCACCAGGAGTAATCGAGGCCTGGCCCATGTCACAGGAAGAGTCAGTCCTTAAGTCACGAGTCTCTACTGCTGTACACATTCAGGTGGTGCCAGAGTCACCTGTGCCACACAGGTGACTCTGGCACCACCTGAATGTGTCTCCTGTTCCTGCGGGCAAGCATGCCTTGCTCTGTCTGCACATAATAAGACCTGGGCTCTGGTGCCTTAGCAACGACTTTTGCAGGAGTTTTCCAGCTTTTCTCTCCATCAAGCTTGATGTTGACACTCTGACCAGGCTGTAGTGCAGGTAATGGTTATGTAGAGTGGCATCTGTTATAGAAGAAACGATAGGCAGCTTTAGTTTGTTGGTCCTTACGTCTGACAGTTTTGTAGTCTATTGGACTTGGATTCAGCTGCTTCGGTAGAATGGGAACTGTAGTCCTCAGCTATCAACCAATCATAAGTTGGGCAGGACTCAAACCTGTAGCCGAGATTGGAGTGGCACGGTAACTCATCAAGGCCAAGTGAGGATCTGGCTGACGCAGAGTCCGTTTTGCTGTAGCCACACCCCTTTCTGCAGCACCGTTAGCTTGGGGATAGTGTGGACTGGATGTTGTGTGTTCAAAGTTTTATGTCTTACTGAACTCTCTGAATTCTGCTGAGGTGAATTGGTGTCATTATCAGTTATCAGCTCCAATGGGATCCCCCACCTGACAAACATGCTTTTTGACTGCTGATGGTCGGCAGATGTGCAATCTCAATATCAAGGGAATAATAACAACAACAAGATATTGTTTATCATCTTGTTCACAAATGTCTGCTGCTATTTTCTGCCATGGACCTTGTGGCAGTGGTGTGGTCATTAACGGCTCTCTTTTCTGTGTAGGTTTGTTTCTCAGGCAAAACTCACATGTTTTAACAAGTTCATTGATGTCTCTGCCAATACCTGGCCACCACACCGACATGTTTGCTCTTCTTCACTTGGTGAGGCCTTGATGACCTTCATGAATCTGAGAGAGCACAGTCTCCCGCAGTGAGAGAAGAACAACAATTCTGTCATCATACAGAAGGAGTCCCTCGACTTCTGATAGATGAACTCATGAAACTTGTGCAATGTGTGTGGTATTTGTGATACCTCTGCAGTCCAGCCCACATTGATGTAGCGAGCCACGGCTTGAAGATCGGCATCCTGGCTCGTAGCCTCTCTGATAGCATCCAGTCGATCAGCTGTTATTGGTCTTGTAGATATCCCTGCCTGTACATAAGCTTTGACGTTGTGCTCTGTGTCAGACATACAATCATCTTGCAGAGGGTTTGCGGGACAAAGTATCAGCCTCAAACAGCAGCTTTCCTGGAACATGCACAGCTTCAACATTAAACTTCATCAGTCTCATCATCAAACGCTGAATTGTCACAGGTGCTTTGTTGAGGTCATATGAGTTAATCAGCGGGACAAGTGGTTTATGGTCAGTTTGCACGCAAAACTTTTCCATGCCTTGTAGGTACCTCACAAACCGCTCACATGCCCAGACGCTAGCAAGGCATTCCTTTTCAATCTGTGAGTAACGTTGCTCAGTCTCTGTCAATATCCGTGAGCAGAAGGCAACCGGCCGGAGCCCATCTCCCTGCTCCTGGTACAAGGCTGCCCCCAGGCCGTAACTACTGGCATCCGCGCTTACCACAGTTGGTTTGCTTGCATCACAGTACGAAAAAAGACTGGCACTGTGGTCAACATAGCTTTCACCTGTTTGAATGCCTCCTCTTGTGCAAAACCCCAACTCCACACAGCATCATTTCTCAGCAGGCTGTTGATTGGGTGCATGACAGATGAAAGGTCTGGGAGAAACCTTCCCAGATAGTTGATCATGCCAATCCTCTGGCGTAGCTCTGTCACATTAGTGGGGCTCGTCAGCTCTGTGATAGCTCTGACTTTTCCTGGGTTGGGCTTGATGCCATCTTTTCCAATGATATGTCCAAAATACTGAATTTCAGTTTTTCCAAACTGACACTTGTCCTTGTTTAGTTTCAGTCCTGAAGCTCTAATAGTCTGCATAACCGTGTTGAGGTTTTGGTCATGGTCCTCTTTATCCTTACCAAAGACCAGGATATCATCCATCACCACCACTGTGCCCGGATGCTCATCTTTTGCTGAAATATTTCTGGGGCGGATGTAATTCCAAACGGAAGCCTCCGGAAACAGAACCGTCCCACAGGCGTGATTATAGTTGTTAGTTTTCTGCTTTCCATGTCAAGTGGTATTTGCCAAAACCCGCTTGAGGCGTCTACAGTAGAGAAGACTGTGGCGCCCGAGAGTTGCAACGTCCTCCAGTGTGGGTAAAATAAACCTCTCACGTTTCACTGCTTTGTTGAGTTTTGTTAAGTCCACACATATTCTTGGTTTCTTGTTCTTTTTAATCACTGGCACCATAGGCGCACACCAATCAGTCGCCACCTTTACCTCCTCAATGATGCCAAGTGACTGCATTCGTTTTAGTTCCTCTTCCACTTGTGGCAGGATGGGAAAAGGAATACGCCGGGGTGTGGTGATGCTATAGGCTGGGCATCAGGCACTATTTTCACAGGGTCACAGTTCAATAGTCCAATGTCCCCAAAAACATCCTCATATGACTCAAGTCTCTCCACTCTGCGCACAAGCCCCATTTTGATAGCAGTTTTCCATCCAAGCAGGTTCGTGGTGAATGGACCTTCCATCACGTATATCCAGAAAGTGTAATTCACTCCCTTATTTACACAATCAGTCATAAATTTTTGCCTTTGCAAATGAGTTCTCCACCAGGACTTGTGAAAACAGCTTTAGTAGCTTTCAAGGGAGGGCGCTGTGGCAGGCTCAGGTAAGTGTTTTCTGATATCACAGTTATATCAGCACCTGTGTCAATTCTGAATTGCACAGTAGTCCCATTAATGCACAGATCTTGTAGCCATTTGTCATCATCAGGATAGTCCTCTTCTGTGACAGCCCCTAAAAAACATGCACTGCTGTCATCACTGTCTCTATCTGTAGTCTTTACAGCTCCTACACAATTTGTTTTGCACTTTATCTCAAAGTGTCCAATCTTGTTGCATTTACGGCAGCATTTTCCTGTTGCAGGGCAGGCACCATAATCATGTGTTCTGCCACACCTTGTACAGTCTTTTCCATAATCTGTTTTTGCTGCGCTTTTAAACTGTGGATTTGTTCTGCCTTTAGCATATCTCTTTCCGAATGGCTTGAATTTCTTGAATTTACTTGTAACAGCACTTGCTTCATTTTCAGTCGATCTGTCACGGGCGCTTTGCACTTTAATGAGTTCGGACTGTTGAGCAATGCTGATGGCTTTTTCCAGCGTTAAGTCCGGCTCCAGTTGTAGTTTCTGTGACACGTAGCTGTCCGCGATATCGTATCTGTTCATCTTTTGTAGCTCCAAAATCGCAGTGTTCGGCCAGTTCATCAAGATGTCTCACGAACGCCTCCACACTCTCCCCCTGTCGCTGAGAGCATCTGTGGAAACACGTGCCCTTGTGTATTGTATTCCTCTTAGGCATGAAATGTTCATCAAACCTCCTGACTACTGCTCCGTAGGAGTCAAAATCATCCTCTTCCATCTCTGGGAATGTGAACGTGCTGAATATGGGCTCTGCCTGCTTCCCCATAGCATTTAACAAAGAATTTACTTGCACTTCAAAGTCTTCTTGGTCAAGTTTGGTAGCAATCCGATAGTGAGAGAAACGCTGTCTCCATGTCGGCCATGCGGACGGCTGGGTGAAGTCAAACGAACTCCTAACCGCATGAAACTTTGCCATGCCGCTGATCCAAACTAGTTTCTTCTCTCAGTCGGCCAGGGAAGTCACTTCTGACACCATGTCATGAAGTTCACGGACTCACTTGCTGTAACTTCATGCTCGGTTTTATTCGGGAGCTACTACACAGATAGTCAACACGTAAACACACTGCTACTTCTTCAACTAGCCACAACGATACTAGCATTACCCAGAAGCCCCCACTTCTCTGAGCCCACAATGCACACAATACTGTATAACAATCCAAACTGAATCACATCACAAAAACAAACCACTTCAGTAAACCTAACCAGTGGCGAACACAGAAGGAAAGATACTCAATATAAACACAACAAATGCAGAAGCAGTTTAACTCTGTACTGCATTGAGTATCTGTTAGTCATATAAACCAGATGACTGAACAACCCAACTGTCTATATCAGGTCAAGTATCTTCTCTGCAGCGTCTAGCTTCTTCTGACTTTCCCCCAGTGAGACGTCCGTCTTTTGTCGAGCTCCTTGACCCAGGTATCTTCAGCGGGCGCCATCTTTAGAGTGCACTTCACAAAGCCAGTCTGCAGTGAAAATACTTCTCTTGTCCAGACTCAACACGGAGGTTGTTCGTCTTCTCCTTAATGTCCAGTTTATAGGAAAGCAACAGAAAGCACACAGTAACTGGACACAGGACTCCAGTAACGTAACTCCAACGTTCACAGCTAGTTAGCTTGAAGAAAAGTTAGCTTCCAACATGGCACGGTCGCGGCCGGGAAAACTGTCACTCACACAGAGAAGGCAGGACGGTCCGGTCCGCGCTTGCAAAGAGAGGTCCAGGCGATAATGTTCTGCTGCCAATTGTAACGTGGTCGGTGAAGGGGAAGGTTATGGTCCGCTTTCAGTGGCGGTAGCTCCGGTTAGCTCAAACGACACGACAGGCAACATGTGGGATTTCCACACATACTTTTATTCCACTGTAACTTACAGACCATACCAAGCCAGGTCGCTACGGCACTAGTTATCACACGCATACATGCCCTGACACACATAGGCCGAGGATCCTACACCTATACATCACAATATGAAATAAAATAAAAGGGGTCTTCACTCCGCTGGCTGCATTGCTACGCATGGTGGAGTGGAAGCACATCAACTTTTCTTCTAGGTACAGGTCACACTATCCACTTAACAAAAGGAGGCGCCACCTTCATGGCGCTACATTCAATAACTCCAACTGTTACACCGTCATGCCTCTGCCACAGTAGGTTAAGCTTGCCAGCCCTATGGTGATCATCGACTTCCACTACTGTGTTTTAACTGGTGCGCTTTTAATTCGTATTTGGGGAATTTACTGATGCAGTTTTTTATAAGAGAACATGAAAATCTCTTAAGCTTGTGTGAACCACACACCTTATTTCAGGTATTTAACCGAAAACCCAATAAAAAAAAACTCATACACTTCAAGACAAGGATTCGGAAGTCCAAAATTAGTAACATATGAACTTTATGGAGACTTTCATTGGGCATCCTGACTGAAAACATCACAAACTGGCATGGCTGGTGCCAGAGCCCAAACCATCTCTCTGCCATACCATCAGACTACGGAGCAGCTTCACTCCTGTATGACTCATCTGAACTCTTCCTCAACACTCCACTGTCTAAAATACATGTAGCAGGACTCAGGGACTCACACATTTTTTCATTTTTAAACCCTTGTTTAAAAAATTACAATAAATGTTCCTTGTACCTTGAAACAACATATCTTTTATGTTCAAGCGACCCCCTCTTAGCTGTAGTAATTGTGATTGTTGCCAAAGGGAGCAAAGGAGGAAATCAGAATTTAAATCAAAACATTCCGCTCCAAAGGGCAGTTTCAAACACCACATTCTGATGATTGACTGGCAGGAGTTGTTATATAAATGTTACTCCATTATTGATTAAACCTGTTGGTAAAATACATCTTTTATAATGCAAATTTTATATATTCACTGAACATTGATTCATGTCAGATACAATTCTTTCTCTTCATAAGCAAGATTTGTCCCAGGGTGCCCCCCAGGGTGCCCTGAAATTAGTTCTTGCATTAGGGTTTCATCAAACAAGAAAGACAAATATTGGAACCTTTAGACACTTGACTGAGGTTAAACAGATAATTTAACAGAGAAAACTTACACCGGTCCTGATCCTGCTGCTGCAGTACTCAGCGTAAGTCTCTGGTTACGTCACTTCACTCACACTGTATCACTCTCCCCCTAACACAACGGGTTTACAGCCAGTCCTCTGCTTCCATCTTCAGTCAGAGCATGATCAGGAGAATAAAATGACAATGCATCAACTTACCACCTCAAGGAAATTGACTACTATGGCATTGGAGCAGAGCTCAAGTCAAGATGTAAAAACAACTGTAAGTCTTCACACCAACAGAGTTAAACCTGCTCTAATTCATTCTGGGGCAGGAGAACAAGCTGAAAAGACAACATCTGTAATATTATCTATCACTGTGATGAGTTGCTATGGTGAACTATTAGCAGTCATTTTCATATATACATATCCAGCAAACACATTGCAACAGTAACATTCATTTGTCATGTTTGTGTCCATCTGATTAATTTAAATCCAACATTCAGTCTTCTTTTAGCATCATTTTGTCATCAACAACAAAAAGTGTGAGTGATTTACTAATTTTGTCTGCTGCTGCTGTGAAGGAGATTGAAGAGAGTGAGACTGAACCAACACTGAAAAAAGTTGCAGGCCATAAAACCAAAATAGTGAGCTGAAGATACTAAAGAAGAACTGCACAACTGGTTATAATTCTCTGTGGGTTCATCCCCACAAACAACTTGTCTCATATTGACTGAGGTGATCCTTTGTTAGAGCAGATTTACAGTCATGTTTATTTATGACACCAGGTCAAATCCTCACTTTGTCACAGAGTGAAGACACTTCTAATCTCATGATATAGTCATTGAGTAGCAGTATCCCACTGATACCTACAAATTACCTGTCTGTCTGACCTCCAGTGACCCCCCAATCTGTTTGTGAGACAATCCAAAACACTGTATCTGCAGGTAAGACTTGAAGTGAGTGCACCTGAAATGTCAGACAGTGTGGTTGGTAATTTTACTGCTTGCTTTCCTTTTATCCAAATATGTTTGATTAAGCTCAGTCTCCCACCTGTCTGCTTAAGTTTCTTCATGTATCTGAATTCTTTTTGTGATGTCACCATGTTCCCAGATGTCAGCAAATAACATGGTAAGTAGAGTGTTGTTCTTACTGAAAGAATTAATAGCCAAAGCTCCAAAAATAAAATTGAACATGTTCAAAAAGGACTTCAAGTTCCCCTTCAGTTCCATCCTCCATCTTACACACACACTAACACATTTTAATAGATATCTCAAATGCCTGTTTTGCCCTGGGTGCTGCTGGAATAAGTCTTGTCTGTGATCTTGTGTGTATACATATGTTGCACAGAAATCAATGCTTGCCTGTCTGCACTGCAGCATCACTGGAAACCTCCCCGACCTCTGTCTGCATGGGATCCATAATATACCATCTACCTGCAGCTACGTATCTAAGCATGCTATCTAAGCACCACTCCAGATGGATTTGGCATCGGGGAGGAAAATGGGAGTGTGTTGTCATAGCAACGCCACATGCCACAGCCATTCGGATGGTACAGGGAGAGAGGAGTGGTGCAGGCTGATGTGCATGAAGCACAAGGTTGCCTCACTCTGAGCAGCTCCTCCAGTTAGCAGTGACGGCGACTGAAAGAAGCCGCTTTTGTTGGGTGTCAGGAGCCTTAATGCCATGAAACATCCAACAGAGGCAGAGTTTTTGAGGTGCAGAAATTAGAGACAATAGTTGCTCATGTTTATGGGCACAACCACGCATTCTTTGGGGGGGTCCCCAATATTGAGAAAATGGCAATCTGTCCCCCCCAGTATACAGTTGAAAATATATTAAATATGCACTCTTTTGTAAACCCTGTCAACAGATCTGTTTTTAAGGAAAACGTGTGAAAAAGTGTGTGAAACCTCCCCCCTCCCAAGTGTAAACTTGGTTGCGCCCATCTCTATTTTCCGATTTAGCAGTTGTTGTTGTTGTTGAAGAGAGAAGGTGGGTTAAAATGGAAGTTCCCACAAAGCGGAGAAAGCAAGACAGACAGCCGGACATAAGAGGGTTTTTTCAGACAGTAAGTAACTAGATAACATAAGTAACCTAAATAGGTAATGTTAGCTTAGTGGATTAAAGCAATAAGACCCGAGAGGCGCGTCGTGCCTTAGCTGTTCTAAAATCACTGTAAACCTCGGCCTCACAGGGCTTATTGCTTTTAGAAAACGGTTACTACATATACCTGGCAAGGTTTTATAAAATAAACACACGGCAACAATAATTTATTGATAACAAATAATCATTCTTCCGCCAAGCAATGTAATGCTAGTTCTTCAGCGACATTCAGCAGAATAGTTGCTAAGCAACACAACACAACACAGACTCAGTTGAAACTTATTGTTAAAGATTGCGGTGATTGTTAACATTTATCTGGATATATTTAAGCACTAATAAAATAGATCCAGGTTGTACAGCTGACTAGTTAAGAGCTGTGAAACAACATCACTCTGCTGTGTTCACACCAAAAGTGAAGCGAATAAACACAGAACACTTTTTACCAGCCGTGTATCGCCACCGGAGCATTCTGGGTTAGGCACCCTCGCTAGCGGGGAAGAACAGCACGAAGAGTCGGTAACGCACAGAGCTTCTTTCTGGATCTAATAATCGCTTTGTGTGATATTAGTTTGAACCAGGACAACTCGGTTTTGTATTAGTTTCCTCCAGAGACTTGGTGTTGTTATTAGTTTGTTATTAGTTTGTATGGCTCGAAGGGGAACTTGTAAAGACCTCGGAAGTCGGAGACGTCGCTGAAGTCAGTAGAATGAACAACAATTTGACATTTTGAAACAGCTTGTTTGGCGCAGTAATACTGATTATTCTGTATAAAACATATGAACTCGAAATGGAACTGTCAATTCTCCAGACAAATTTGACCTCCTCAACAAAGTGTCCGGTCCAACTGATTAGGACATTTGTTACACATGCAGCTCCTCCAGGTAATATCCAGATGAGTTCAGAATAGCAGTGCATGTGTGAAAGGGGCTACACTACTGTACATTGTAAACTATTATTTATGCACTTACTATATATCTAAAGCAAATAGACTAGTAACACAAGCAGAAAAATCAATGTATTAAATTAAAATGATCATCAAGGTCAGTCATTGTTCTTCTGGTAAAATAATGGTATCTGGCCACAATGTAGGCAGCACAGAGACACAGGGAGAGGGAGAGGCATGGTGAAAGCAGTGGCCAGGCAGGGACATGCTCTGGGGATACAGATGATCAGGTGAGAAATTTGAATGAGAACTATAATGCAACTTAGTAGAGCACATAGACAGCAAGTGTAAGTATCTAGCTAAATGGGTAGCTTAGTACGGCACGACAGGGAGGTAACTGCATCTTGTGTATGAAATCATTGCTGAAAAAGATGCAGTTATTTCAACACTACATGTTATGTTTATTTCAGGAGACTAACAGGGATATAGAGACAGAACCAGGCAGAGAGAGCAGTGATTTAGATCTAACCCCCTTTAGACGTCATCTATATTTGATTCTCTCCGTTCAAGTCAATTATTTAATTCATAACAAGATTTTTCAATATAAATGGACAAACTTTGCTTTCACTTCTGTAGTTGTAATTAAAATCAAGATTTTACGTTTAATTCTTTGTGCAGTACAAGTCTATGATTTCATTCACATTACACTTTTCAGTGTAAATGCATAGACTTCTATTTTAATACAAATCAACAAAATACAAATTAACTTGGATTTACTTAAAAATTCATAGCACATTTTTGTTAAAAGGATAATCTGTCGTTTGCTGAAGTGAAGCATTAGTTGTCGTTCTAATCCCAGTATTTACATAAACACGCTTTGGGTATGTCATTTTTCCCCATTGGAAGCTATCCATTTCACTACTACTGAAAAAGTCATAATTCTAATTGGTAGGTGTGTTTAAAATCAGCAAACAGTAAGCAACTGACCAATACAAAACGAAGTGGAGGGGCATCCACTATCTCAGAGAATTTCACAGAATATTCCTTTCCATGTGAATTCAAATGGTCAATGTTGTCCTCAAAACAACACCGGCACGTCCAAAACTGGACTTTACTTGGGTAAATAATGTCCGCCACGCTTTTTCGCGAACAATGCCGTCATGTTTGCTTTGCGGCTGGTGCGGGAAGAAACGGTAAAAACGGGCTTTTGTCACGAAAGTGTCCAAGCAGTAAATAGTTGTGGGAGGGACGCCGGCGGTAATACAGAAAGCGACAGAGATAGCGAGTTTTGAGAGTTGAGAGATTTGTGACATTTAGCGTGTTTGGAGTGTATAGTTAATGTGTTATATAGTGTTTAGTGTAGTGTAGTCGTTTTTTTGTGTTGTGAGTCAAAACAATGAGGAGACTGCTGAATGTGGAGCAGGCAGTGCAGCTCTGCAGCTGAGTCCTGAGCATGAGGCATTGCTTGCATTTAAATGTAAATAGTTACATATAACTATGTAAATTTCAAAAACTTATGCAAAAATTTAGCAAACAACAATTTATATTTGCACTGATGCAATTGGTTCATTAACCATATTTGTGGTTTTCACAGTAAAAAATCTAACTATTTCCTACTCTGATTTTATGTTATTTTGTGATGTTAGGTCAAAAGTGTTAATATAATAAGTCAAAATGGAAAAAAATAACTGTACAGTCACACATGTGAGGTTTTGCAGAAAATAATGACAGCAAACAAGGCAAGGTAAATAGTTTTTAAGGTGAAATATAATGGTATAATCAAAATTAGTCAAAAACAGCCAATTATATCCCTGACGTCCCACCTTCAAACACAACCTCATTTGGCCATCCATGAAAAAGCTACTTAACCTCCCACTTTTCTATAGGAATACATGCTTCCTACGGGCATTGCACTATATAAAGTACAGTATTATGCATGTGGCCTGACCGACCTCAATACATGGACCTTTGAGTTATTGAAAAAAATCTTTGTGGCCCTTTAAGATTTGTATTTGAGTGCCCCTGATCTATACCATGGTTACGCCCTTGCTCATGTTCCACAGCACAAAATTGTCAGTCAATAGTAATTGCTTGGAGAGTGCTGACTGAGATGTGTGAGCTGTAGTTGTAGGTCACTGATTCTTGGGATTTTGGATGAAACAGGTTTTAAGAAAGTACTAAGAAATCTAAAGTTATATGTTGATAGAACATGGTCTCAGCAATCATGCAATATTTTGGAGCAACTCCCTGAATCTTCACTTCCATCATTGAAAACCCATATTTCTGTTGTGACCCAGTAATTGCCGCTCTTGCTCTGGCGTCTTGCAACGAGGATGGCGCCCGACACTGCGGCACGTTGCCAAGCTCTATAGCAATGCAATTTTAAAATTAAAACTGCAAGCAGTGATTAACGGGCCCTCGCAGTCCACGTGCGTCGGGGCATGCGGCCGTCAATGCATGCTGCTGCCTGGCTTGTGAACGCAACACTTTCCGCCGTGGACGTTTTTCCTATGATTTGGTGGGCTGCTCCTCCTGCCGGTATTAAACAATGCATACTGAAATCAGAAAAACTCCCTGCAATCTACATAAAGAACAAATAATGAGAGACGTACAGTGTTTGACCCTATAGACTGCTAAACAGCATGATGGCTTTAGTACTCTGATCCTGGACAAAGAACCAGGGATGGGGAGGGGGGAATCTGGTGGTCTGTAGCCCACACAGAGTGCTCTGATCCTGGACAAAGAACCAGGGATGGAGAGGAGAGAATCTGGAGGTCTGCAGCCCACACAGAGTGCTCTGATCCTGGACAAAGAACCAGGGATGGAGAGGGGGAAATCAGGAGGTCTGTAGCCCACACAGAGTGCTCTGATCCCTGGCAAATAACCAGGGAAGGAGAGAGTGGAATCTGGAGGTCTGTAGCCCACACAGAGTGCTCTGATCCCTGACAAAGAACCAGGGATGGAGAGGGGGGAATCTGGAGGTCTGTAGCCCACACAAAGTGCTCTGATCCTGGACAAAGAACCAGGGATGGAGAGGGGGGAATCTCGAGGCTTGAGGCTGAGCTCAAAGCATGAGGGACAAGGAGAGGTTGAAAGTCGATGAGTTTTGAAGGGGATTTGAAGATTTTCCCATTTACTTACCATTCACACTAATTAGACTGCGACTAGAGCACCACCTATGGGCCGATTTGCACCAAATTTTGCACAGACCATCATTAGGCCATTTATGTGATGATCAGACAGTAATTTGTAAAGATATGCAATATTGTCTGTTGTCAACACAATATGCAGGAGTTTGCTGTTTTATATTTCAGGCATTTTATGGACTATCAGAATTCTTTTAATAACTTTTTGTCAGGAGGGTACACAGATGCTACATCCAAAGTTTGGTGCAACTCTGTCAAATAGTCTAGGAGGAGTTCGAAAAAGTAGGTTTTTCATTCGTCACAATTTTGCAAATGGAAATTACCGCAAAAGTGGGTGTGGCCTATACCACACCATTCACCTGATTTCAGGGAAGACGTAGATATAAGGTTTAACAATGTGCAACATATAATGTTATGTGCCAAAAACGCTTTGCATTGAAAATAGCGCCCCCTGCTGCTCATTTTTGGAGTGTGAGTCACAGGAGCCATTCTATAGCACCTCTATGAATTTCATTTCCTTAAATGTTATGGTGTGGGCACAGTGCCAAATATAAAATTAAATTGGCACCACAGTGCCATCTGCTGTCGGATTGGTAAACCCTTCATAAGCTCTCCTCAAGAGGGCACTGACAATAAGTAGACAAAGTTTTGTGTCAGTCCGATGAACGGATGCGGAGATATAAATTAGCTCAGTTTAAAGAGCGCCACCTTGTGGTCATCCCCCAAAAATTTGCACAGGGTCTCAGTAGCCTATGGCGAAGTAGTAGCCTCAGTTTCATGTCATTAGACCATACCTATGTGGAGATATGCAACACTTCCTGTTTTGAACCAAATCTGCGGGAAGTTGATATTTAATAACTTGAGTATTGTGTGGTCTATCAAAATTATTTTAATAACTTTTTGTCAGGAGAATCCACAGATACTACTTGACAAGTTTAATGCAAATCGATGAAATCGCCTTAGGAGTTCGAAAAAGTAGGTTTTCAACATTTCGCGACGTAGCGGAAAAAAATGGAGGCTGAAGTGGGTGTGGCCTATAGTACGAGATTCATCACAATTCACTGAACGCGTCGATATAAGGTTTTTGAATATGCAACAAAGTATCTGTGAGTTATTAGCCAAAACGCACTTGCCAGATGTGACGTGTATTCCAAATTTGGTGAGTTTTTCGATTATGTTCAGGCATCCAAAACTGCAGTCGAACTCGGATCGGAATAATAATAATTAAAGCTGCAAACAGCGTTGAACGGGCCCTCGCAGTCCACGCGCGTCGGGGAATGCCGCCATAGTGGAATGCTGCCGTCAGGGCTTGTTCACGCAACACATTCTGCTGAGAAAGTCATTCCTTTACAATTCGGTGGCCTGCTACTGCCGGTATTAAATACTGTACGCTGAAGTCAGAAAAACTGTGTGAACTGCTGCATGATTCCCCAGACAAAGACTGAGATGATGGTCAGCTTCTGGAGCTGGATGAAGGAAAATGTCCACCCGAGGCATAATGCAATTAAATAGTTTGAGGAGAAAGCTGAAAGTATCATCGTCCAGTAGTATCACAAACCCTCCAGCTTTCAGCACAGTGGTAGGCTCAAACTCCCCTGATGATTTCATAACACTGGACGACGTCACCTTTGTGCTCAAACACAGAGTGTACAGCATGGATATAGAAGTTCCATCTTACT
>CAEMYA010001087.1:0-12473 GCA_903131615.1 Diplodus sargus
TTTGAACTACTCACGTTAGCTGCTGCATCTCTGGCGCAAGGCTTTCATGGCAGGCAAAAAGTGTCGATCCCTGAGTGCGACCTGACAGGCACGCTTGAGGAGCAGTTCACCATTACTCTCCTCCCTGTCAGGTCGCACTCGGGGATCGACGCTTTTTGTCTGCCATGATAGCGACATCAAGATGTGAATTTCAAATTTTAGCACTGTCCAAATTATGCTGAAATAAATATTGCACATTTAAGAATGATTACCAACCTTATAGTTCCTCACACGGGGCACCATTATGTTTAGGTTCAATTTGGCTGTTAGTAATAATTAATGATTATTAAGGATTATTATTAATTATGATAAATAATAGGATCCAATTTACATTATATCATACATATATATATTATATCATACATTATATATTAACTGGGACCTAACAAACATTTGAATCGTTTATTCACAATCATAATAATGTTTTTACAGGAAAAGAGGGACTTTTTTTCTGAACCATTCTACGAGCTCTGCAGATGTTTTCATTATTCACAAAACACGTATGTTCATTTTTTATTTTTGGTTTGTTTGAAGGTTTGTTTTGTGTTTCTATTGTCGACTTTTTCATGACTAAAATTTTTTTTTTCATGATCTCAATGTGTGTGTGTGTGTGTGTGTGTGTGTGTTATTATCATGTATCAACAAATTAGCCTATTTTATTAAGCCAACATTATCTTGCTACTGTTAATGATCTAGGTAACACAACTGTGTGTATCGTATTTGTGTTTCTGTGTGTGTTATTATGATGTATATTATCATGTTTCAATTATCAAAATTTAAAAAAAATTTAAATGTGAAAAATAAAAATAACTCAATCAACTCAAATGATTCTTCTGTGGACAAAAGTACAAAACAGAATCTACTATATATTATTGCTCTCAACATTACTGACGAAAATTTAATAAAAACACATTGATTCTCTGACACATCGTCGTGTTTGACCCACTTCTGGAAGAGTGTCGGGTCCAATCACTCGTGCATCGAAGGGTTAAAGGAGTTTGACTGTAGCTGCTCACCTAGAAGCAGATAACAGCATGAAACGGTGAGAACCAGCCGGCTGTGTCGTCCTCTCTCTGCTCCTCAGCCTCACAAACATTAAAACACTTCACAGAGGAAGAGACGAACACAGTTACCTGCTGTTGTTGACTGAAACATGACAGGTGAGCAGTTAACTGTGTTTCACTCCATACTCACTGTAAATTTACCTGCTGACAAGTGTGTTTGTTCAGACCAGGTGTTAATGTTGGCTGTTGGTCTGTCCGTGGCTCTCCTGTCGCTGCTGCTTCTCGGTCTGATGCTGTGCTATCTGTGGAGGAAGAAGAAGAAAAGGAAGGGTCGCAGTCAGTACGAGGAGCTGCTCTCGACGGTGCCTTCAGTCCTTCCGCAGGAGGGCCGGGTTTATGCAAATCATGGCAACGTTGCGTAACACGGCCATTGCATCCTGAACACAGAAACTTTGAAACACATTTTGTGAGCCTAGCTCCAGAATTAAATTCTAAATGGTTGAATGGCTTCGAGTGAACAGAAACACCTGTTTCACTGCTTCCTGTCTTTCAATACGACTAATACTGTGATCTAAATATATCAGTATGGCTCAATCTGAATCCTTTCATACAGATTGTTATCATTTAAAATTAGTTATGTTAAATAAACATTTGTAACTTATTTTTGGATCAAGGCTGGACAACTAATACACAGAACATGAAGATATTGGTGTTAATAAGTCGATATGTTTTGAGGTTAATATTCATATTCAGAAAATGATGACCCTTTAGTATGAGTAATAAAATAATAGAGAACACTTCAGTTCAGGCAGTGCTGCCGCTGGTTCTGATTAGACTTTAGCCCCTCCAACAACTTAAACAAGAGTATCAGATTACATTTCCTGCAATAAATCAGTACTTTGGACCGAACACTCCCCTGAGTCACATGTGAACCGACAGCATTCAGCAGAGGTCTGACAAAGCTCCGCCCTCATCTGACTCACCTGAGACAAACCTGGAAACAGTTTGTCGGTGTGTGTCTGTGTGTGTGTCTCTTCAGTACAGAAAGATAGACGATCAGATCCACCTTCAGACTGAACTAAAAACGTCCTCTAAGTGAATTCATCTACAGGAGAGAGGTGGAGGAAACTACAACACTGCAGACGCTCCACACAATGAAGGTGAGTCCAACCAGAACCAGAACTCAAAGTAAACTTGAGTGAAGTGAAGGAGGAAGTGGAGCTGTGACTGACTGTACTGTCTGATGTGTTCACAGCATCACTCAGAGACTAAGATGGCTTCCAGGTTAGAGGAGGATCTCTGCTGTCCTGTCTGCCTTGACATCTTTAAGGATCCTGTCATCCTGTCATGTATCCACAGCTTCTGTAAAGACTGTCTGCAGAGCTGCTGGGAAGAGAAAGAGATCAGAGAGTGTCCAGTTTGTAAGAGAAGATCTTCAAAGGACAATCCACCCTCTAACTTTGCTTTAAAGAACCTTTGTGAGACCTTCTTACAGGAGAGAGATCAGAGACCTTCAGAAGATCTCTGCAGTCTGCACTCTGAGAAACTCAAACTCTTCTGTCTGGACCATCAGCAGCCGGTGTGTCTCGTCTGCAGAGACTCAGAACAACACACCGACCACAGATTCAGACCCATCGATGAAGCTGCACGACAACACAAGAAGGAACTTCAGGAAACTCTGGAGCCTTTAAAGGAGAAGTTAAAGGTTTTTGAAGAAGTTAAAGTGAAGTTCGATCAGACAGCAGAACACATGAAGGTCCAGGCCCGACACACAGAGAGGCAGATTAAGGATCAGTTTAAGAAGCTTCACCAGTTTCTAGCAGAGGAAGAGGAGGCCAGGATGGCTGCACTGAGGGAGGAAGAGGAGCAGAAGAGTCAGATGATGAAGGAGAAGATGGAGGCTCTGAGCAGAGAGATAGCAGCTCTTTCACACACAGTCAGAGCCACAGAGGAGCAGCTGAGAGCTGAAGACGTCTCATTCCTGCACAACTACAAGGCTGCAGTGGAAAGAGCCCAGCAGCGCCCCCTGCTGGAGGATCCACAGCTGCCCTCAGGAGCTCTGATAGACCAGGCCAAACACCTGGGCAACCTGAGCTTCAACATCTGGAACAAGATGAAGAACATGGTCTCCTACACTCCTGTGGTTCTGGACCCAAACACTGCTAATCCAGAACTCATCATGTCTGAAGATCTGAGCAGTGTGAGACGAGGAAAGAGACAGAAGCTTCCTGATAATCCAGAGAGGTTTGATGTTTATGGGGTTGTCCTGGGCTCTGAGGGCTTTAACTCAGGGACTCACAGCTGGGACGTCGAGGTTGGAGACAATACAGTCTGTTCACTGGGTGTGTGTGCAGAGTCTGTCCAGAGGAAGAGAAGCATACGGTCTGGATTATGGAGTATAATGTCAAACAAAGGTAAATACTCAGTGTGGTCACCACCAGCTCCATCCACTGATCTTGTAGTGCAGAAGAAGCTCCAGAGGATCAGAGTGAATCTGGACTGGACCAGAGGAAAGCTGTCGTTCTCTGATCCTGATACTAACACACACCTACACACCTTCACACAGACTTTCACTGAGAGGATGTTTCCATTCATTTGGCCTTTGGATGAACTCCCACTGAAGATATCACCCCTGAAGGTGCGTGTGACAGCGGAACAGAGCAGTTAAGAAGTAATTCATCTCTGGAAAGACGGCCTTTAAATAAAACTTTCTCTCTGCAGTAGAAAGACAAATAGTTTTGAACTAGATGCTACATGAGCAGAGAAAACAGAGTAAAAGGGCTGTGGTGTTCACTTCTACTCAAAAGGTAGAAAGACTACAACACCCAGAATGCACAGCGCTGCACCGGATTGGACGGGGCTCGGTTTTGACTCAGAGAAAGTTCTGAAAGAGGAGACAGTGAGGCGGCTGGATGGTGACGAACAATATTGTGTTGCAGCTGAACGGTGAAAAAACTATAATATCCATGATGTTTTTTCTTTAAAGGTTTTATTGAAAACATTCAGGCTCTACATGTGGCGTTCCATCTCCTCCTTCCATCACATTCACGTCACAACATGCTGTTGATCCAATCATCTGCCCTCTCAGGTGGTTGCCAGTTTGTGCACTAGCTGACTTTACTAATGCTAGATGCATAAACGTTAATCTTTTTCATCACAAACTGGCAGCTACAACACAGACACGACATGACACAAACTGTGTTATACTATTGGCTGACAAACCTCATTCGAAGCTGAACCAATTGTTAGAATTCTGACAGAGATAAACAGAACAGTTAAATTGGACCTGACAAACATTTTGAAATTTGTTCACAATTATAATAATGTTTTTAAGGAAAAGAGGGACTTTTATTCAACATGTTTAAATTAAAAATCACATAATTCACGCCGTTAAGCTTCACCTGCTCCTCCTCCTGCCATCTCATTATTCACAAAACACGTATGTACATTTTTAATTTTTTGTTTCTTGTTTGACAGTTTGCTTTGTGTTTCTATTGTCAACCTTTTCATGACTGAAATGATTTCTTATTTTCTGATCTCAATGTGTGTGTGTGTGTGTGTGTGTGTGTGTGTGTGTGTGTGTTATTATCATGTATATTATCATGTCTCAATCATAAATGTTTTCAAAATGTAAAAAAAGTGAAAAATAAAAATAATTCAATCAACTCAAATTAGTCTTGTGTGGACAAAAATACAAAACAGAATTTACTTTATATGATAATTCTTAACATAATTGACAAAAATGGCACAAAAACACGTTGATTCTCTGACACATTGTCGTGTTTGACCCACTTCTGGAAGAGTGTCGGGTCCAATCACTCGTGCATCGAAGGGTTAAAGGAGTTTGACTGTAGCTGCTCACCTAGAAGCAGATAACAGCATGAAATGGTGAGAACCAGCCGGCTGTGTCGTCCTCTCTCTGCTCCTCAGCCTCACAAACATTAAAACACTTCACACAAGAAGAGACGAACACAGTTACCTGCTGTTGTTGACTGAAACATGACAGGTGAGCAGTTAACTGTGTTCCACTCGATACTCGCTGTAAATTTACCTGCTGATGTGTGTTTGTTCAGACCAGGTGTTACTGTTGGCTGTTGGTCTGTTTGTGGCTCTCCTGTCGCTGCTGCTTCTTGGTCTGATGCTGTGCTATCTGTGGAGGAGGAAGAAGAAGAAGAGGAAGGGTCGCAGTCAGTACGAGGAGCTGCTCTCGACGGTGCCTTCAGTCCCAGCATGCTCTGCTCCAGTGATCCTGGTGTCTCAGGGCTCCCTGGCCAAGTTAGGACCACAAAATCCTCCATAGTGCTCTTCTCTCTATGTGTTTTGCTTTATTATGAATGTTTATTTACTGAGTGTTCACATGGAGTACAAGAGTGAACTGCTCACTGAAGAACAGCATTCAATGGGAAGCATCATAGTTTAAGTGAGCTCCAGACATGTTTGAAAGCTGCCTGTATGTGATGAGTTCTGCAGGTTTTCTTTCAGCAGCTCTGGGTTGTGCAGCCGGCAGGAGGCAGAAAACATCAGCTCTGGTTACATTTACAGCTCAGAATTATCTGTTAGACAACTTGTGGATGTTTTTTAGGATGAGGGATGCAACAAGGATCCGAGTCAGAGTCAAACAGAGGACGAGATGGTTTCTGATTTAGATGACAAACAACATTTCTTACACACAGAGCTCCTCCAAAGACAAAGATGGTTAAATTTAACAGTTTTTTGTTTTGTTTTTCTGGCAATTACAACGTTGATCTGACTGAGCGAAGGCTTGATGTTCTCCTCCACACTCTGCATCTGAACATATAAGATGAGTGACGGACACTTTTATTGAATCTTAATTGTTTTTATTCAAACTGTGTTCCAGGTCAAAAAATGACCAGACTTCCCTGCACATCCTGTTAAATGATGAATAAATGATGAAGTAATGAAAATTAGATTTGTTATTGAAATGTGACTTTAAAAAAAACAACTGTGGGAGGTGCTGCAGGAGTATGGGGTGAGGGGGTCCCTTCTCAGGGCCATCCAATCCCTATATTCTCAAAGCCAAAGCTGTGTGCGTGTACTCGGAAGTAAGTGGGACTTGTTCCAAGTGGGTGACCGCCAGGGCTGTGCCTTGTCTCCAATCCTTTTTGTGATGTACATGGACAAGATTTCAAGGCGCAGTCGTGGTGTGGAGGGGTTACAGGTCGGTGACCTGAAGATCGCATCACTGCTTTTTGTAGATGATGTGGTCTTGATGGCATCATCGGCTGTAGATCTACAATGCTCACTGGATCAGTTCGCAGCTGAGTGTGAAGCAGCAGGAATGAGGATCAGCACCTCTAAATCTGAGGCCATGGTTCTCAGTAGGAAACCGGTGGATTGCCTACTCCGGGTGGGGAATGAGTCCTTGCCCCAAGTGAAGGAGTTCAGGTACCTCGGGTTTTGTTCACAAGTGAGGGGATGATGGTGCGTGAGATTGATTGGAGAGTCAGAGCAGCGGGTGCGGTGTTGCATGCACTTCACCGCATGGTTGTGACAAAAAGGGAGCTGAGCCGGAAGGCAAAGCTCTTGATCTACCGGTCAGTCTTCGTTCCTACCCTCACCTACGGTCGAACGAACAAGGCCGTGGGTACAAACGGCCGAACTGGGTTTTCTCCGCAGGGTGGCTGGGGTCTCCCTCAGAGATAGAGTGAGAAGCACAGCCATCCCGGAGGGACTCGGAGTAGAGCCACTGCTCCTCTGCGTGGAAAGGATCCAGTTGAGATGGTTCGTATATCTTATGAGGATGCCACCAGAGTGCCTTCCAAGGGTGGTGTTCCTGGCAAGTCCAACTGGGAGGAGACCTAGGGGTAGACCCAGGACCAGGTGGGGGGGTTATATCTCTTCTCTGGCCTGGGAGCGCCTGGGGATTCCTCAGTCAGACTTAGCCGACGTGGTCTGGGGCTCGCTACTGAGGTTGCTGCCCCCGCAACCCTGACTATGGGAAGCGTATTACAATGGATGGATGGATGGACAACTTAGATATCAAGGTAATTAAATCAAATTGTTGTTACAGTAAAAATAATTTAAGCCTCAAACATCCAGGACCTAATGTTGTTAAGTAAATTGGATAATTATGTTGTTATAATAAAGTGTTTTCATGTGAGCAGATGATTAAAACCACTTCAGTTCTCCAACTCCAGACTCTCCTCACGCTTCACCAAAATATAACTTCTATCAGAGGACAAAGATCCTCATTGGCTGATTTTTACAACTACAACGGTGGCAGGTGTGGCGGACCCTGCCACCTTTATAGTTCAAGAGTGTTCTGGGACCATATTTCCCACTGAGAGCAGCTTGTTTATTCACTCATGGAGAAAAGTTTGTATATTTGACTAATTAATATTATAATTGTTGAAATAATGACTTAAAATTTATCCAAAACTACTTAGCCCTCCCTTTTAATGCTGATTATTGGGCACTTGGGTCATAAACAGTTGCATCTGTCTTCAGTCAGTGTGACTAAACTCTCAGTCTCTTACTGAGGACAAATTAATATTCAGTGAACAAAAACAGACTCTGTGTGAAAGTAACTGGTCAACAGAAACTCCTGTTTCACTGCTTCCTGTCTTTCAGTACAACAAATATTGTGTTCTAAATATAATAATTTAAAATGAGTTATGTTTAAATTAACGTTTGTAATTTGACGGTTCTGATTGGACTGTAGCTCTCCAATAACAACGAGAAGAGAATCAGATTACATTTCCAGCAATGAATCAGTTCTGTGGACTGAAACACTCCCTGAGTCCCATGTGTACCAACAGCATTCAGCAGAGGTCTGACAAAGCTCCGCCCTCACCTGACTCACCTGAGAAAAACCAGGAAACAGTTTTTGGGAGTGTCTGTGTCTCTTTAGTACAGAACCACAGACAGAGTATCAGATCCACCGTCAGACTGAACTAACAACGTCCTCTGAGTGAGTTCATCTACAGAGAGAGGAGGAGGAAACTACAACACTACAGACGCTCCACACAATGAAGGTGAGTCCAACCAGAACCAGAACTGAAAGTAAACTTGAGTGAAGTGAAGGAGGAAGTGGAGCTGTGACTGACTGTACTGTCTGCTGTGTTCACAGCGTCACTCAGAGACTAAGATGGCTTCCAGGTTAGAGGAGGATCTCTGCTGTCCGGTGTGTCAAGATGTCTTCAGAGAGCCTGTCGTTCTGTCATGTAGCCACAGCTTCTGTAGAGACTGTCTGCAGAGCTGGTGGACAGAGAGACAAACACGGGAGTGTCCAGTTTGTAGGAAAAGATCTTCAAACAACCGACCTGCTGTAAACCTGGTGTTAAAGAACCTGTGTGAGACCTTCTTGCAGGAGAGAGATCAGAGACCTTCAGAGGATCTCTGCAGTCGGCACTCTGAGAAACTCAAACTCTTCTGTCTGAACCATCAGCAGCCGGTGTGTGTCGTCTGCAGAGACTCAGAACAACACACTAACCACAGATTCAGACCCATCGATGAAGTTGCACAACAACACAAGAAGAAACTTCAGGAAACTCTGGAGCCTTTAAAGAAGAAGTTAAAGGATTTTGAACAAGTTAAAGTTAAGTTTGATCAGACAGCAGAACACATGAAGGTCCAGGCCCGACACACAGAGAGGCAGATTAAGGATCAGTTTAAGAAGCTGCACCAGTTTCTAGAAGAGGAAGAGGAGGCCAGGATGGCTGCACTGAGGGAGGAAGAGGAGCAGAAGAGTCAGATGATGAAGGAGAAGATGGAGGCTCTGAGCAGAGAGATAGCAGCTCTTTCAAACACAGTCAGAGCCACAGAGGAGCAGCTGAGAGCTGAAGACGTCTCATTCCTGCACAACTACAAGGCTGCAGTGGAAAGAGTCCAGCAGCGCCCCCTGCTGGAGGATCCACAGCTGCCCTCAGGAGCTCTGATAGACCAGGCCAAACACCTGGGCAACCTGAGCTTCAACATCTGGAACAAGATGAAGGACATGGTCTCCTACACTCCTGTGGTTCTGGACCCAAACACTGCTCATCCAGAACTCATCCTGTCTGAAGATCTGAGCAGTGTGAGACGAGGAGAGACACAGAAGCTTCCTGATAATCCAGAGAGGTTTGATATCTTCTGGTCTGTCCTGGGCTCTGAGGGCTTTAACTCAGGGACTCACAGCTGGGACGTCGAGGTTGGAGACAGCACATGTTGGATACTGGGTGTGTTAGCAGAATCTGCTCATGGGAAGGGAAGCACAGTGCCTGGATTATGGAGAATAAAGTTATACAAAGGTAAATACTCAGTGCGGTCACTACCAGGTCCATCCACTGATCTTGTAGTGCAGAACAAGCTCCAGAGGATCAGAGTGAATCTGGACTGGACCAGAGGAAAGCTGTCGTTCTCTGATCCTGATACTAACACGGACCTACACACCTTCAAACACACTTTCACTGAGGCGATGTTTCCATACATCCACACTGCACATGAACTGAAGATATCACCCCTGAAGGTGTGTGTGACAGCGGAACAGAGCAGTTAAAGTCTGTGTAAAGTAAATTCAGCCATTTTCTTCTAAACACATTAAAAAGGTCATAAATGTATTTCATTGTAAAAAAAGCCATTCAGCCATTTAGAATTTAATTTTGGAGCCAGGCTCACAAACTGACCGATTTCTGTGATCAGGAATGGGCTGGTCAGAAATCATGGCCACGTTACGTAATGCGGTAATGATTTGCCGGCCCTGCTGTAGAAGCCGTTTAAATACATTCAGCACATTGGCTTTGGAGGTTTTTCCGCTTGCTCTCGAGTCTTGGATAGCATATCTTAGAACAGCTTGCAGCTAGCTAACCAGTCAGCTAAACAGTCATGTCTCCTCCACATCGCTCCTGCATCTTTCCTTGATGCCACAGTGTGCAGGGTAACGGCGCGTTAGCTAATTTAAGTTTTCTTAGGACGACAATGTAAAGAAACGGTGGATTGTTTTTTATCAAGAGGAGCAACTGTGGACAGTTAAAAATCACCACCAACACCCGTTTCTGCAGTGTCCACTTTACCAACTACTACTTTCCAACTACTTTATAGTTACAGCAACTGTCTCTAGGTAAAGTCTGGATATCTGAAGAGTTCGTTGACGCTGGTCAGTGTAGCCGAATCGACCTGCTCTGTCCCGGCTTGCATCCACCCGTCCCGCCAACAGCGCCGGCATTATGTGCCCGCCTGTGACCTACCCACCGACAACAGGTGCTCTCATCCTGACACCGGCCAGAGTTTGGTTCTCTGCCCGAGCCCGACCCTGACCCGAACCGGACTGCTGGAATGCAATTCTAAAGATGAGAGAATAAGAAAATTAACCAAAGAACGAAAAAAAACAATAGAGGAAATGAAAACTGAAACATAAATGAAGTGACAGTGAGCTCCAGACATGTTTTAAAGCTGCCTGGATGTGATGAGTTCCACAGGTTTTCTTTTTGCAGCTCTGGGTTGTGCAGCCTGCAGGAGGCAGCAAACATCAGCTCTGGTTACATTTACAGCTCAGAATGATCTGTTAGACAACTTGTGGATGTTTTTTTTTTTGAGAAAGAGAGAAGCAACAAGGATCCGAGTCAGAGTCAAACCAACGACGACGAGATGGTTTCTGATTTAGAAGGCAAACAACATTTTCTAATACAGAGAGCTGCTCTGGAGAGAAAGATGGTTTTAAATTTGAAGGTTTGATGTTTTCCTCCACACTCTGCGTCTGAACATATAAAATGACTGTCGGACACTTTTACTGAATCTTAATAGTTTTTATTCAAACTGTGTTCCCAGTCAAAAAATGACCAGACTTCCCTGCACATCCTGTTAAATAATGAATAAATGATTAAGTAATCAAAATGAGATTTGTTATTGAAATGTGATTTTAAAAAACAACAACTTAGATAACAAGGTAATTAAATCAAATTGTTGTTAGAGAAAAAATAATTTAAGCCTCAAACATCCAGGATGTAATGTTGGTGAGTAAATGAGATAATTACGTCATTATAATAAAGTGTTTTCATGTCAGCAGATGATTAAAACCACTTAAGTTCTCCACCTCCAGACTCTTCTCATGTTTCACCAAAATATAACTTCTATCAGAGGACAAAGATCCTTATTGGCTGATTTTTTACTGTTATATGTGGCGGAACCTGCCATCTTTGTAGTTTAACAGTGTTCTGGGACCATATTTCCCACTGAGAGCAGCTTGTTCACTTATGAAGAAAGGTTTGTATTATTGCCTCATTAATATTGTAAATGTAGAAATTCTGAGTTTGAATGTCTCCAAAACTACTAAGCACCCGTTTAATGCTGATTATTGGGCACTTGGGTCTGTCTTCAGTCAGTGTGACTAAACTCTCAGTTTCTTACTGAGGACAAATGAATATTAAGTGAACAAGAACAGACTCTGTGTGAAAGTAACTGATCAACGGAAACTCCTGTTTCACTGCTCCCTGTCTTTCAATACAACAAGTATTGTGATCTAAATATCTCAGTGTGGCTCAGTCTGAATACTTTCACACAGATTGTTATAATTTAAAATTAGTTATGTTAAATAAACCTTTGTAATTTGTTTTTGGATCGAGACTGGACGACAAATAAACAGAACATGATGATATTGGTGTTAAGTTGATATATTTTGAGTTTAATATTCATATTCATATTCATAAAATGATGAACCTTTAGTATAAGTAGTAAAACAATAGAGAACACTTCAGTTCAGGCAGTGCTGGTGCTGGTTCTGATTGGACTATAGCCCTTTCAATATCAACAAGTTTATCAGATTATATTTCCAGCAATGAATAAGTACTTTGGACTGAAACACTCCCCTGAGTCACATGTGAACCAACAGCATTCAGCAGAGTTCTGACAAAGCTCCGCCCTCACCGGACTCACCTGAGACAAACCAGGAAACAGTTTGTCGTGTGTGTGTGTGTCTTCAGTACAGAACCACAGACAGACGATCAGATCCACCTTCAGACTGAACTAACAATGTCCTCTGAGTGAGTTCATCTACAGGAGAGAGGAGGAGGAAACTACAACACTGCAGACGCTCCACACACTGAAGGTGAGTCTGATTAGAACCAGAACTGAAAGTAAACTTCAGTGAAGTGAAGGAGGAAGTGGAGCTGTGACTGACTGTACTGTCTGCTGTGTTCGCAGCGTCACTCAGAGACTAAGATGGCTTCCAGGTTAGAGGAGGATCTCTGCTGTCCTGTCTGCCTTGACATCTTTAAGGATCCTGTCATCCTGTCATGTATCCACAGCTTCTGTAAAGACTGTCTGCAGAGCTGCTGGGAAGAGAAAGAGATCAGAGAGTGTCCAGTTTGTAAGAGAAGATCTTCAAAGGACAATCCACCCTCTAACTTTGCTTTAAAGAACCTGTGTGAGATCTTCTTACAGGACAGAGATCAGAGAGCTTCAGAGGATCTCTGCAGTCTGCACTCTGAGAAACTC
>CAEMYA010001088.1:0-23913 GCA_903131615.1 Diplodus sargus
CTGTTAGCCAGAGTGAGGCACCGCTGTTAGCTAGCCGTTAGCCGCTAGCTGTGGCTGTGAGTGCTCGGCGTCCCGGTGAACCTGTGACGCTTGTTATCATCGAGTAACGTTATCTCTTTAATTCCTCACTCCGCTCAAACGAGGTAAAGCGCTAATTTCTTACCGTTGCTGTTTCCAAGTATTTCCCCAACCAACATCAGCAGGTAGAGACCCAGGAACAGACTCTCCAGAGCTGTCGGTGGACGTTTAAATCCCGACATGTTGTCCCGGTGACAGCTAATTAGCTCAGCTGTGTTTAGCTAGCGGCGGTTAGTGAAGCTGACTGCACGCGACGAACCGTTAACTGAGATATCTGAGGTTAGCTGTCCTGAATAAAGTGCTGCTGGGTAACAGCAGCTCTGCAGCACCTGCACAAGGTACCTATCATCCAAGAGGCTTCCTGGAAATGTTAGAATCTAACAGGGATAACTACAGATCCTAATCTGCGGACGGCTGCTATCAATGAATGAGCTGAAGGAGAACAGTGATGGAGGACAGCGAGGAGGAGGTGTGGCGTTACAGTGAACCCCTCCCTGTGGGTCCCTGTAGCTCCCAACCTCCCACCCTCCCCCACTCCCTGCATAAATGTCTTCCAGCTGTTTGTGGAATTTTCTGGAAGTGTGTAACAATAGTGTGAACTACACTACAACTTCAGCATACCCTTTCTATAGAAACCCCTCAACTATTAAAATGTTCAGCTCTTTAAGCTCTTTCAGTCTTGTACTTTTCAGCCTTTTAACCTTTAAGCTTTTTCAGAAATTCAGCTTTTTCAAAAAAAAACAAAAAAAAATTAACATTAACATTAAAGCAAATGGGAAAATCTTAAAATTCTCTGCAAAACTCATCACCTTTCAACCTCTTCTTGTCCCTCATACTTTCAACTAGAGACATCATTCCGACTTTAAACGAGTCAGCAGATCTTGAACTATTGGGCTTGTGGTTTTTAAAATCTTATATGGTTTTGGAAAAAAATCACAGTTTTAGTTTGAAGGATTTTTAGCCCGTCTTTTTAGTTTATAATGGGTGTGTATTGCGTCAGCTAGAGTGTGTGACATCAGGGGCGCCGCCAGGGGGGGAAAGGTTAGGACGATTCCAAGGGCCCGGCACTGACAGGGGGCCCTTTGAGACATGGGCAACCTATACAAGGGCCCAACTAGATTTTTTTTCATGGGGCCCAAAATCCCTGGCGGCGCCCCTGTGTGACATCATCGCTAGAGTGTAGAGCAGGTGGAACGCCTCAGGAAAATTTCATTTCAGATGTAGGACTTACAGTTTTGGATGTGGAAGCGTTGGAGCGACAAGAACTGCAGAAACTGCCCCAGAAACCAGACGGTACCTGATTTGTCTCTCGCATTTTTGCCCTTATTTCTGACTTTCCAGAAATAAAAACGACATGACCGAGTTCAGCCATGTCTCCTCTCACTCAACATATAAATATTTTGTCCATAACCATTACAGTTTTTTCTCAAATCGAAGACTTCTCTTCAGCTGGATTTGGATCCCACATCTTTTACTTTACATAGACAGTGCAGCCATTTTAAGTTTTTTCTGCCTTTAACTTTTCACCTTACTCTACAACTTTTTGGCCTTTTTAGTCTTTTTTCACCTTTTTAAGCTCTTTCAGCCCTTTAAAGCCCCTCACACACCACCCAGACATCCAACTGCCTTTTCCGACCACTCCGTTGCCTGTTGTCTGACCCGTTTGGCAGAAGCGGCACTGAAACACTGAAACACTGTACGTTCTGCGCTTGCACGAGATGCAGTAAGCAGCTGGCGCTTGTGTTGTGAGTTGTAAACGAGAGGCTTATGCACGCAGCTCTCTTTACTTTCGATTAGGGCTGTCAAACGATCAGTTTTTTTAATCGCGATTAATCGCATTTTGTCCATAGTTAATTCGCGATTAATCGCAAATTAACATTTTTTTCTGTTCTAAATGTACCTTAATGTATTTTTTTCATGTTCTTAATACTTTTAACAACATAAGAAAGGTCAAATATGCTTGCATGATGTTGTTGAATGTTTATTCAACACTTCAAATCATGCAGGAAAATAAATCCAGGGTTGTCTGCTTTTGGCGAGGGGGGCGTCGGGCTCTCTGTATCTGCCGTCTGTTTGGCTTGCAAGTGGTGTCCACTGACGCTGCACGTTTTTCTTCTTCGCCTTTTTCACGCAGTGTGCTACTTTCTGTCAGTCAGTATCACACTGATGATCGCCATGGCTCCGGTGCAGCAAAACAATAAAAAGTACGACTTGAAATTCAAACCTTCTGTCGTGATATATTCAGAGGAAAACTTGGGAGAAGCAGCCGCTAGACGTTTCTCTGTTGACCCCAAGAGAGTGAGAGAGACTGAGCTTCAGCGTCTGTCCGAGGAGGACAGCAGCAGGGCCAGGCTGCCTGCTGGAGGGAGGAAGAAGGCTCGCGAGGAGCCTGAGATAAACATGCGGGGATGAGTTATCAGCAAACGGGCACGCCACGAGAGAGTGTCCCGCAAAATGATCAGGGCGATGGAGAAACAAATGTCCGCCACCGTGAGTGACAGCAGAGATGAGGAGTTTGCAGCGAGTGCTGCTTTTCAGTCCGCCGTGTTTTTAACGAACCGTCAACCTGCTTCTTCTTCTTCTGATTCCCTTTCTTATTCTTCTGCCACCCTCTGTATCAAGACTACGGGTGCCGCCGACGGCCGTAAATCATATAATGCGCTTTTAAAAAAAATTAAAAAAAATAATAATAATTTTTTTTTTAATACTGAGCGTTAATCGCGCGTTAAAAAATTAACGCGTTAACTTTGACAGCCCTACTTTCGATCAAAACGAAACTTAACTATTTCAGACAAAAACAGTTGCATACTAAACATGCAGCGAGGCGTTACCAAATGAACACAGATTAATTCGTCCTGAACAGACATAATAACAGCCAGTCTCGTGTCAGTACTGCAAAACATGAAAACTGGGAATGACGGAACGGAGTGCATAGAAAAACAAAGTGCACACAGTATTCCGCCCTCCCACACACCGCACTGATTTGCTAGCACACCGCCAATCAGAACGGCCATTCAGCTGGCACACAACCAATCAAAGAATCCAATGGCTCAGACGTCCGACAGCTCTCCTCCTCAGACTTTTTTCCCCATTCATTCTAATGGGGACATTTTCATCTTTGTCTCTGCTCCTGCTCCAGCATGTGTGCAGCCATTTTTCTGCCCTCTTTCTGCATTTTCAGCTCCTTCAATCATTCAACTTCATGTTCAGGTATTAAAATGTTCAACTTTTTCAACTCTTTCAGCCTTTAACTTTCCAGCTTTTTGCCAGTACATTCAGCAGATTCCGCTTCAGCCTTTAGCATTCACACTGTATTTTCGCAGGAAATGCAATTTTTCTAGTTACCTATTAAAAATGTAGTCAGTGATATAATCCAAGTAGCACAATGCCAAAGTCATGTCACTTAAATTTACTTTGGATTACTTTAGTTGTTACAGACCAATTAAATAATGGCTACAATTCATACAGATGTCTTTTCAAGGTTTATTTGCTCTCTCTGTTTCAGCAGACACCGTGAAAACTACAACAAAATAAAGGACAGTAATCAGGGCCGTTTCTGTCTTTTTGGGGGCCGTGTGCAAGATTCTGTTTGGGAACCCCCTATTTTGTCAAACTATGATGGATGGATTCCTAACCCTTTGAGGTGATCCACAAAGATGCAACAATCTATTACATTATGATGAAAACATATTGTATATGTATACTGTAACATGTATTTCTTGTATATAAAAGTCTCTGTTGTGTTAGCATGGGTGTAAACTGTGTATGTGTAGGACAGTAGATGTAAATACATTCTTTTTTTTCCTACTCACTAAACAATCTGCTGTGTTGTGGATTCATGATTAATGACAAACATTAAACTGTAATGTTTTATTGACTCTGCTGTGATTCAGCCGGCTTTTATTTCACCTTCAGATCAGTGTTAAAATACTCTGTTACATGTAAATCAGTCAAAATCAGAGTTTAGTTTCCACGACATAAAGCAAAGTGTTTGAATAAAAGCTGCAGGGACTCAAACTTTCCTCTGATCATGTGTATTATGACTGAAAAGATAAAGCCAGCTGTCCTGTTGCACTGGAGCCACATGGGAACTGACTGCTGATGTGTTAGAACGACACTTTGATCATAAAACAGAAAGAAAACACAAAAGTACTCGCAAATGCTGCAACGGATGTAACCATCAGATATGATGTAACTCGAGGAGGCTCGTATATCAGAATGAGTTAAATAAATGCTACTGTTGATCTGATAAAACACAACAGTCCACCTGTGACACTGACGGCAGATTAGAACAGAATATATCAGACTCGCTGCATCAGACAGAAAATCACCGTTATTTTATTCAAAATGGAAACATCCAGTCAAACAGTTGTGCACTGAAGTAAAATCAAACAAACAAACCAAAAATATATGTATACTTTATCGATTGAGCTCAAACAAAGATAAACAGTGCAGGCAGAAAAAAGTAAAGCTAAAATGTGCTGACATAATCACATTCACTATATGAACCCCTGAACGCCAAATAAGAGGTGTTTTAAGGATTTGGATCGGATCAGCGGTTCAAAGCTTCATAAACTTTTGACAAAAAAATGTGTAGTCTTTCATGCAACATTAATGGGCAGTTCTGGGTTACATTTGGCTATCAGTAATAATGAATGATTGTCAGGGATAATCATTCATTATTATAAATATTAAGATCCAGTTTACATAAGATCACCACCCTTAAAGAAGGGAAGACATAGCAAATTTACCAAATCAGTCTCATAAAAAGGTACTAAACTGTTTATAACTGATTAAGAATTAGCTTAATAACTACAACTAAATTTAGCTTAACAGCTGTAATGGCTGAAGGATTTTAGAGTTTTTGACAGTGTAGAGGTCGGCAACATTCACTCTTGTACAATATTAAATAGACAGCAAGGAGGTTCAAAAGCCTTAATTTAACACAAAGATGAAAACACACAATCTAACTAACATGTACTATATACAGGTGTGTGTGTGTGTGTGTGTGTGTGTGTGTGTGCGTGCGTGTGACGTGATGCCCAGTTAGAGAAGATGGTCAGCTACATACAAAGACCCTGAATCTGTGTGAAGCAGCATTTAACCTCAAATTAGCCGTCTAGGAAAGCAAACTACCAATAACCTGACCTGAGATCACAATAAAAAAACACACTGATTGAACACACATGCATCACACCATCCAGAGTTAAAACTCCTGTGCTTAGTCGTGCTATGCAACAATTCAATTCAGGCCCAGTTCAACGTTACCAGTCTATGGAGAAAAGGTGCTGGTGGTTCCTTTGCTGATGAGCCAAACGGGAGAAGGTTGATATTCCAATGTTAAAAAGTGCTGTTCTTTCTGTGCAAAGTCTGATAAAAGTCAGCAGGTGGAGGAAACTGGTTGCTCCTTTCCTTTGCAGGGACAGCAGCTCGGTGCTAACTTCATGTACCTCAGCTTGAGGAGTTAGCGGGTAAGCTTCGCATCGCAGCTGCTGGTGCCAACTGATCTGGAATACTAACAGGACCTCGTGTTGCTGCAGTGAGGAGAAGTTCTTTGGACCTGCTAGGAATGTAGCCAGAACAGTCCAGGAGAAGAAAACTTGAGGGCAGGCAGCCACAATTAATTATTAATCTGTGGGTCCCAACAACTGTTACAGTACCAAAAAACAACAAAAACCTACATCACTTAAAGCCTCATACAGGATTCATCCCTGAATAAAATAAAATTGTCTTGTATTGCTTGCTCTTGTATTTCTCAAGCTGCTCTGAAAGAGACGGTGTCCATCCATATCACTACTATCACTACTGGCAGTCACTCTGACAGCCACAGAGCAAAGACGATGTGAGTACATGACACAGTTTGTCCGAGACAACACCATGTTGGATATTGTCACTTTGTCCTGGAACTCCTTCTACAGAACCGTCGTACTCAGCATGAGTGAGTAAATTTAAATCTCCACTAGAGCAGTTAATGTTAAAGATGTGGTTTGGATTGTGACATTAAAGATAATAATGCGCAAATACAAACAGACACCTTTACAACAGAAAGCTGTCAGACGATCACCATCTCTGGAGGAGCTTTAGATGAACCATTTTCATGCTGATGGTCACCTGCAGAAAACAAAAGAAAAGTCCACATTAAAAAGAGTAATAACATACAAAAAGCATAGATTATATCTGAGACCTGTGGTTCTGTAGCAGGATGTGTCCAGAACTGTCCTGCCACTCACAACATTTTTGGATAATCACCTGTAACTCCAACCTGCAGCAGTGGTATGTCCTTTGTTAGATCAGCAGAGGTGGTAGTTGGATCTGGATCTGCACCTGTGAGTCATAGACACAAAACAAGAAACAGGTCATGATTTCATTTATGCCATTATCATTATCATCATTATTACCAGGCACCAGTTAATTGTGTGGGTCGTATTCTTTTCCACATGAGGGCAGCATAAGTTTGACTACAGCTGTTAAATGAAGGAGAAACATGCAGAGAATTCTCCACAGCTGCCACAATGTTGTGAGGAACAACTTTTATATTACATAGAAATGATTGTGGAGACCAACTAAAGATTCTGTGTGATGTTTCAAAAGTCTGTTTGCATTCAATGGATATTTTATTGCTATTATTCCATTAGGCACTGTTTTTTTCATTTAACTCCCTGAACACAATATTTTGTATTTTTAAATTTCACTTATATGTAATACTCTTTATCATCTTTACCTGGGACCAGTGTGTCAGCCAGGCTTTCTACCTTTTGGGCAGAACAGAACACCACGGCCCATTTTCTCTGTTTTCTCAGGTCATGAAGCACCAATTATAAAATGTTTTTATTTTCCTACTGAGGTCCATCCCTCCAGCAGTGAAGCACTTTAACAGTCATCAGTGTTTTGTCTCACTTTTAAAGAAAGCTAATACTGATCTCAGAGTGTTGAACTGTTCCTTTAAAGGTTACAGCCTGAGATATTCAGGCCGACGCCCAACAACACCCAACAGGAGCGTCACACCCACAGATTTGGAAAACTAGTTGATTTTGTTTTACATCCATTCCCACAGTCAGCTTAATGCTAAATAGGTTGAAAGGGACAGTTCACCCAAAATATTTATTTATTTTTTTCGTCTGAGCTGTTGTGATATTTTTGGAGTGAGTCAGTGACTCAAGATGATCTACAGACTTTGTTCATGTTCATATAGGAACTATTTTCTCTCAGTGTCACCGGGCAGAAGAAAGTGTGCATCTACTCACGGACAAGAGATTAGCTGTTGATTATCTAAAGTAACCAGCTGATGATTTCTGTAATGCAAACTTTGCAACTAACAACTATCAAGGTGAATAACAAGCACAAAAAATAGGTAAAGAAATATGTCTTTTTGATTTGGGGTGAACTGTATGGAAAACTGAGGGGCCAGTGAAGATCTAAAATTTTCTGGTGATTCATTTTCTGAGTCTGATCTAAAGTGTTTTCTCTCCTGTGTTCATGACTTAAGAACAGCTGGAAAAAACAGTTTTGCCACGATGAAAACCTGGAGGAAAAGATTTTCACAAAATGTTTTTGTAATACTCATTTGACCAGGTGCATCACTACCTCATGTTCTCAACAGGACTAAAATCATTCATGTTTTCTTCTGAGGGGATTTTAATTATCCTGGCAAACCTCCTGTGTTGATGTATATTGATACAGTACATAACATGAACTTACCTCGATTAAAGCAGACTGTGATGCGCTTTGCAGCTCTAAGCACAAACGGTATTGCAGCATGGAACAAAGCTCCTAAAACAAATGCAAGAAACAGCCATCCATAGTGCACTTTGGTGGTTCTGTCCTCGACGAATTTCTCTGAAACACGTCACAAAGAGTTTATAAAACACAAAATGTTACTGCATATCATGGATATCACACTGAACATAGACGACACAGAACAACATTTAAAGGTGTTTAAGATACTTTAAACTAATAACACATGAATAATTTTGGGAGTAAAACATCAAGACAGAAATCTCACCACTGATAAACACGAAGGTCTCAGCGAAGGTCTGATGGCTCAGTTCCCCCTGAGTGACCACACAGCTGTAGCGTCCTGTCTTGGTCACAGTGGTGTTGATGGTAACGTAGTAACGACCTCCGCTCTCTGAGACCTGAGGCTCCTCAGCAGGAAGGATGTTTCCAGAGCTGTCCTGCCACTCCACTTTAGGTTCTGGAGAAGCTCCTCGAGCTTCACACTGCAGCAGAGACCTGTCCTTTGTTTCATTGAGTCTTATGATGCAGGGCTTTGATGCACCTGTGAACAAAAAAAATTAAAATGTAATAGTTGCATTTTTTTGTGTTTCTACCTTCACTGGCTGTGGTTGTATTGTAGATTACCTCATCCTTAAAAACCTGTCCAACCTCATTAAACCTCATATGTCCATCTTGTGTATCACACTCTCAGAATTCAGGGAATTCAAGAAGTCAGCTGGCTGAAGAGCTTTTTCCTATCGACCTTCTTTCCTCTGAAATACCTTCTCATGAAGCCTTTAAATTTAAACTTTGCGCCTCCTTGTCGTCTCTCTCATGGATCAATGTTGATTTATTTAGAGATGGACACAATACATCCAAAAGCATCTTGTTATAAATGACAAATATTTGTGTTTCAAATCAGAGTAAGAACCCTAGAATATGAATATGTATTTAGAATAAAAGCAATTTGTAATTCAAAGATACATAAAGACTATTATCATATTTTAGACATTTGTTAGCCAAAATATGGTTCTGATTTTGGTGATCCAGTTCTGAAATACTGATGGAACACTGAGGCAGTGTCATCAGCTTTAACTACAGAAATTATTATTAATATAACTATTAATGTATTAATAGCCTGAAAGTGAACATGTTGATGGGTGTCGCAGCTGGTTGGATCCAAAAGCAAGATGGTCTCTTGTTCATGGAATTAATTAATTAAATAACCATTCATGTTTTAATTATTAAACAAAACTAAAGTAAAAGATAAACATTTGTTTATACATTCACAAGTTAATTAAAAAAACAATAAGCATTAAGTAACTTAACAAATGTCTTTGTTTACATTTATTACATTACATTTACATTTCAATTAAGGCACAACTAATATTAATATATGGATCTTAAAGATGTTAACATATTCCTCTCATTTCAATAACTGTTTAAATGTGTATTTAGGGCTAATAAATGTCCATGAAGAGGTTTTCTTTCCTTTATCTTCATGTAAACACACATTCCTTCTCTGATATCTAACCTAAATATCATAGTGCAGCTTAAACTGTATCAACATCACTGAAGTTGATTTACACAAACTTTTTGAAATGAATGACATGACATACATCTTTATCAGTCTATACTAATATTAGTAACTTAGTTAAGTGTTACCTTTTAAGTTTTTGCTGCGGCTCAATTCAAATATGAATCACAGCTTCATTTTGATCACAATTTAAAAGAATCATACAATCGTTATAGAAGAAAAGCATTTTTCAGCTTTAATTGTAATTTTAAATAGTGGTAATGACTTTTTGTCATAAAAGGTTTTTGGGCCTTTTGGATCGTGACTCCATCGAATCTTAAGAAACGATCAGGAGAAATCACTGGCCCGAGTTGATCGATGATGTCACAGATTTCTAGATCTGCAATGTGTGCTCCAACTTTGTGACCCAGAATCTGAGTATCATTCAAAACGTTAAAGACAATACTTCATATAAACACACTGCACGTTTACTTTTACAGGTTACTGTCAGTTTATGGACAGAGTTTCTGCTTGTGTCTGAACAGCTGATAAACACTGCAGATGTAGAGATCAGTAACATCATCATAATCAGGACTCACCTCCTATTAATCCTTCTGTCTTTAAAGATACCAGCGTAACTGTGAGAACAACACGTCTACATGGAGTTACTGTATCAGAACCTTTGAATGATACTGAGGCACAGAGAGCTGTAGCACACCTTACAGGTACAGAGATCAGTGACATCATCACTCACCTGGGATTTCTCCTGATCGGTCTCTCAAGAGCCGTTCTGAAAGATAAAGTCAAGTCGATGGGTGATATTATGAACTTGTCATTGTCAACATGTCAACACTGGATTCATTTTTCAACATGAGCAGAGGCGCTAATTCACACAACAAAGGCCACATATTTAATGAGGGAGCTGCATTCTTTAACTATCATCTACTTATTAAATGGATGACAAGATGTGTCAGAATCTGTCAGAGTGAGTTAACCAGGAAGAAGTAATCAAGCAGCACTCAACCCACAAGCAGCAATTAGTGCTGGTTAGCTTAGCTTAGCATAAAGACTGTAAGCAGGGGAAACAGTTAGCATGGTTCTGTCCAAAGATAAAATCAGCCTCTAGTCACTCTATGCAGCAGTATTTCTATGAGTGGGTCACTGTGCCTGAGAATACAACAAATTCACACTGTTGCACCTACAGGTGACCTACCAGAGTCCTGCTGCTGGCAGCATGTCAAGCAGAGAAGAAGAAGATACAGACAGGCAGTTACAAACATGCATGTAAACACTGCAGCATATAAAATCAGCTTTGAACATGTCTGTCAGTACTGAACTGTTGTCTGTTTACCAGAGAAAGCAGGAGTGGTTGGAGCGTGCAGGAGCAGCAACTGTATTAAACACCTGAGCTGAGATTACAGGCAGACTGGTTAGAGAGCAGAAGAAGAGCTGCAGCTCCTCCACCAAGCAGAGACAGAGAAGATCTTGTAGGCAGGCAGAAGGAAAACTTGCAGGTTATTGATTTGAGCAGCTTGTTAGGAAAGAAAGAAGAAAAATCCATGAGAAAATATGTTTATATACACACATTGAAACAAGTCTAGTGAGCAGACATGGCTGATCTGGTTCTTTCTGGTGTTTCATTCATATACGAGATTTTCCAAAAAAACTATCTTTAATGCAATATTGTGTTTTAATGGTGCAAACAGAGAAACTGATCAGCTCAGTCTGGTGTAATAATGTACAGAGCATCCCAACACTGAGAGAAAAACGGACCAATCACCGACCCCTACAGATAATGCTGGTGTCATTCTATATTTCCCATCAAATATTAAAAAACACAACATCATGTTTGTTCATCTCTCAATACTCTCCAATTTCTCTACTCTGGCAGTCAGAGCGTTTACATGACACTCAAGAAAACCAAATTATTGGGTTAGTCAGACTATGATGGGATGTTTAAGATGCATGTAAACACCTTAGTCTGACAAAAATTGGACCGGATCAGATTTCTCTAGTTGAATTAAAACACCTAGATTATTAGACTGATAGTCACATTACTCCTGCATGTATACGTTCCATCAGATTGGATTCAGATTTTGCATTCTGCACAGGCTCCAGAGTTTTTCCCCGGGCCGCGAGCCGGAAGTAGAAGGAGACGATTAGTCGTGTTGTTGCCGGAAATCGAAAACAACACGATGAATCTTTCCTCCGAAATCACCGCAAGAAAGAAAGAGCGCCACTGTGCATCTAGTTTGTGTAATTATCATGTACACCATATACATAATGTACAAAGATGGAGCTTCGTCTCGCTCTTCGTACGGCATCTTTCTCAAATGCCGAGGCAGTTTGTTGTTGCTGGTGACGTAACGAGGTCAGCTGGAGGCGTTTCTGTTACCACTAGTTGAAATGGGTACAGCTCCACCTACAGTACCCGGGTATGACATGCTTCGGCCCAATAATTCGATTTTCTCATCGGCATGTATACTCGGACAATTGCAGTTGTCTGATTGAGTAGCACAGTCGAATTATGGCTGCAACTCTCAGCCCCGAGCACACTGAAGATGTAAATCTAAAAACAATATATATTTTTGTCTCATCTCAATCTCATTTTTAAAGAACACAGGGATGCTCAACAAACACATCAACGTATATTATTGGTCACTGGCACAAGCTAAATTGGTTTAACAGAACGCAGCATCTACACACTCAGAAGGTGGTGATACGCACCTTTAAAGCTACACATGAAGAAGAAGACTAGTGAGCAAATACTGTCAGAAAAGTTATCTTATCAACAACTTCTATGAGAAGCAGGTAATTATCTGTTTCAGTATCAGCTTAAAAAAATCAGTAAAAAAGATTCTGTTACTTCCGTAAGAATAAAACGTTTTCAAATGTGTCTTTAAGTTAGAAAGATATTGTAGATGTAGAGAACATGACAACTATAAGAGATTATCAGGTGTCAACAGGTGTGACTGACTGTAACAGGAGACTGAAAGGACTCAGAAGAAACGACAGTCAAACCAACAACAGCTGGAGATCTTTTCTTACAGCAAATTAACTGTTTAATGAAAATACTCACCGACAACAAGCTCAGTGATGAATAGTTGACTCGGCTGAAGAAGTGGAAATTCACAGCTGTAGTTCCCGCTGTCTGTCACCTTCACATTCTGGATCTTTATGGAGGCGTTGCCATTCTTCACTTGATCTTGAAAATGTGACACTCGACCTTTGAACTGCAGATCTTGACCTCTGTTGGCGTCATATTGGCCTGAAGCATACATGTACACATCAGCCTTCTCCCTCTGACCATCTTTCTTCCAGTCAAAGGTCTCTCCTGTGAGGTCCTCCTTGGTGCTGATCAAACAGGGTAAAACAGCATCACTGCCTTCTTCCACGACCACTTTGACACCTGGACCTGAAACATAAGTAAATTTAATCATCGGCCGATATATAGAAGCTAATGACTGAAAAAAAAACAAAAAAAACAGGAAAAACATTCTTATCACGCTGCTCATTGATCCAAGTCATGTATATCAGGGCTCTAGATTAATTATTATTCTACTAGCACAGTGACCTCTGACTGAAAGGTTTAGAAGCACAATCACACAATGTAAAATCAACATGCAAAGCAAATATTCACTTTTCCTCTCATTAGTATTACTGATACATCTTTTGATAATAAATGCAGACATTACAATGTCTTGTTTTAAATTCTTTGTCACATTTTATTGTGAACTTTTGAAGAAGCAACATAAGATAAATGAGGTACACAGACAGAACCATTACTGTTATTACAGTACAATATTAACGCACATACATTCAGAAATCATAATGTAAGTTCAGAAATGTACAAAAACTATGTGCTTAGTAACCTTCATATCCTTTTACAGAACACAGTCCACAACTTAACAAACACTTTAAATATATGTAATATTTGGTAATGGGTAGTTCTTCCTTGGCGATGAAAAAGGCCGTGTTAAAGGAAAACTTCAGTCAATTTCAATATGCAGCTTTATTGCTCAGCTACTCTTGATTTGCCAGTACCGAAGACGCTAACACTTCTGGTCCACCCCTTACTGGGCTCCTTGAATGGAGAGTTAGCATTGACAGCTAACAGCACAGGTTCTCGCCCCTCTCACACACATTGGCTGCCCTTCTAGGTACTAGTGGTCGCACGCACATACAGAGCCCTGGAGGTGACATGGACGGTTACTGAGACAATAAGTAGCGTGCGTGCAAGATAGTAATTCATGCGCCTTTTGGCGTAATTAAACAATCCTAGTCAGTGAAATGCAGACTTATTATCATGGATCTTCTTCGCATGATCTCCGAAGCGATGGTTTGCTAGTTCTCCACCGATGATGATTCACACAGAGCGAAGCATCTCCAACGAACTGCTGTGTAATTCACACAGAAACCCGGCGCTGTGGCTCCTAAAGAGGCGTGACGGAACACGTCATGATGACGACATCAGTGTGTTTTCAAGTTGTTTCCCAGGTGTCCTCCTGTCAATCTAAACCCGCGGACAGTTTATAATCATATGGATGCTGTTATAATATGTAGTGATTGACATCCTGATCCACCAAACAACCTGGAAAGTGACAAAGTTACGCTTTTCCAGCTAAATTACATAATTACATAATCACCACCAGTATACTGGACACTGTCTGACTCCCTCACTCGCGGGACGGAGAATGTTTTTTGTGGGAAAGTTCACTGAAGTCTTGGTCTGGAGGGCTGACCGTCGCAGTGATTTATTTCGTCACAAACACTCTGTGAGTTTTTCGCCGGTGACAGACGCTGTTTTTCGGGCAGAAATTTGAGGAAGAGTTGGGAGGACGGACGCTTCTCCAAGTACAGCTGCAGTATGTTTTTCCTCACATAAGTTGCCAAAGACAGTTACAGTTACTACGTTACTTTTGTTTGATCATGTAACGTTGCTTTGTGGGAAATTTCTCTTTATTTAGTTGAGTGAAGGACCTGTGTAGTAATCAGACTGCCTGACCGACACGCCCTTGCTCTGCGCCTCCGGCTTATCTGTTTACACTGGGACGGTTCAACAATAATGCTTCCCTGATTCTACCTCCAGAGGCGGATCAGAGCGAAATTTCCCCCCTCGCCACATCTGAAACTTTCACACAGAGGAGGAGGCGGAGAATTGGTGCAGGATACATGATGTGAAATGTAACATACAGTAAAAATAAAACACAGTAAAGTACAGAACAGTAAAACACTGTCTGTTATCACCTACTGCACACTGTGTCTGTGTCTGTGTCTGTGTCTTTGTCTGTTTCAGGCTTCACACCAGCTCATTACTGCCAGTTAGAGAAAAGAGATGAAAACTAGGCTTGTTATTAAATATTCACTGTGTCAGTCAGAATTATGAGAGAAAGGGAAGAACTCATGAGATACAAGAGTCATAATACAACAATCTGGTGGAGTTCCATTATAATAATTTCATTTGAAGTTCACAAGAATGTTATAGTGTCTGCTAATTATAATTATCTTAATTGTTGTAGCATTAAATTATTTAAAATGTTGCGGTGAACTATTACTGCTCTCACAGGAGTGTTTGGGACCTACTGTAAAAGAATCTGGTGGAGTTTAATCATGAAAGTTTGGTCATAAGTTTCATTTTTGTGTAACTGACTGTGATATCTTACTGATAATCAGTTAAAAAGCTGCGTTGTAAGAACAAGACATTAGTGACAGAAGCAGCTGATGTAGGTCAACAAAGGAAAACACGAGAAAAACATTTACTGGACTTTCATGTGGTGATTTCATAATTTACAAGATGTCCCTGAATGCATCGTGAAATGAACGTTCAAGAACTGCGGAGGTAAACAAGTTTGTTCACGAGCTGCAGAGAGCAGGAAATAACACACGAGCTGTGTTCCGAGATTCATACTTCCATGAGTACACTTAAACGTAACACGCTATCTGCACTTACTAAGTACGCAGATTTCAGCAGGTGAGTGTTGTTTCAAATCTAAAACTCCGTGGTGTCTTTACCGGAAATTACGATCGCGACAGGCCAAAAACATCTCGCTTTGAACGGTGAACATAAGACATCTACGAGTTTACTTTTTAACAATTACTATCCTACAATCCTGCAGGCGCTGTTGTCTAGGTGGCTTCTTTTTTTTTTTACATCCGAGCTGAGCGCCTCTGCCTGGCTCCGCTTCTTCTGCTACGTAGACAAAATCGTGGCCGATACTTGGTTGAGTGCGTAAAGTATACATTGTTGCACACTCAACGTTTTTGTCGTTATAAGGGCAACACCGGGGTCCTTTAAGTACACTTCTTTTCGCCGCGATCGATATCGGAACACCTTAAAGCACTCGAAACTAATTATAGTAAGTACCGGAAGTATGGATATTGTAACAACGGTTTCCCTCATTCACTCACACACGGTGACGCAGTTTATTCCTCGACAGAAAAAAAGTTAGTTAAAGTCTCTGAATGAAGCGTTCATGAGTTCATCCAACATGTTTGTGTTCTTCAGCTCACAGAGAGAAACACACTGAGAGACTCTGACTGTAATATAAAGATAAAGTGTTTGTTAACACTCACCCTCACCGACTGCGGCGGTTCTGCCGACACACAATGCAGTCTGACTATTTCCTGACGAAGAGGTCCTCCCTCGAGGGAGGACCTCTTCGTCCACAACGGTGAAAATCAATTTTAGCATCTAAAATAAAATGTATCGTGAAAAACAAAACGAATTACGAATAACTATCTCGCGCGTTTTCATTAAAAAAAAAAAAACAAAAAAAAAAAACACATCCATGTCACATGCAGGGCTCCGCACATGCACGAAATAACGTTCAGTCTCAAATTGTGGCTGCATTATATTAATTTTAACGTGGTTTTAACGCCACTATTCCACCTGGAGAGGTCGGAGTCTGTGACCTGGACGCCAAAATAAGCGAAACTGTCAACAAATCGTCCAAGAGTGCATATTGTTGTCTTTATATCTTTGTCATGTTCTCACTAACAACTCATTGGCTGACCAGTCTGAGGCGTTTAGTCACACTGAGCGGCTCGCAAGCAGCGTCCAGCTTAATTTATGGCGCTTGTTATAACTTATAATCGAGTATTTCTGTCATTCCAGCGCTAATTTCTTACCGCTGTCCTTTCCGGATATAAGCCCAACCAACATCAGCAGGCAGACAAACACGAACAGACCCTCCAGATCTCTCGGTAGCAGTTTAAACCCCGACATGTTGTCCTCAGTGGCAGCAGAAGATGACGTCCCTGACTGAGGTGGGGTTGCGAACCATCCCTTGAAACACGCGTCCCGTATTAAAATCTGTAAAGGGATGCCGTATTTCCGTGAGAATCAAAATGGTCTTTAAAATGTCAATAGAATGAATGAATGACAGGGCGTTTTATATGAAAAAATACGGTAATCTTACTGCCAGCCCTCTGCTGCTCTGTGACCAATGAGCTGACAGCTCACACACGAGAATAAGAATGCAGAATCCGGCTCTTCTCATTGGTCGAGGTTACTGTTGCGTTGCCGGAGGACAAGAGACCGGGGCAACTGGAAAAACACTCCAGCATGGCTCACAACGACACAGGCTCACAGGACACTGCATCAGGACACGCCTTCCACCACGAGCAGTAACGTTACTCTACCGATAAAAAAAAAGAAAAGGCTGCAAAAATACGGACTCGAATGGGAAAAAGAAAACACGTGGTTGGAGAAAGTGTAGATAATGTCTGCCGGCGCACTTTTTCTGTAGCCCATGTTGAACTGTTTGACGTGAAACAGCTTCTAGTGGTCGACACATTAAAAACGTGAGGGACAACCAGGTGGACCAGTGACCGGTTTGTTGTCCACCAGGCAACACCAGAGGCAGATACGGTATGTAGAAAAAAATAAGAATGTTTTTAAGTCCAATAAATGTCAGTATTTTATGGTCAAAAAAATGTTTAGTGTAATAAACACACACCATTGGTAGATGAATACATAAAATAGAGAAATAATACATAAAAGTAATACAAAGATGAATAATAGATAAAGAATACACTGTATATATAATATATACAACCTTACACATGTCAGTTCAAACAGTCCATATATGGATGTAACGTGCAGAATTTGTACTGCACAGGCAGTTGATATACTACACATGAACTATGTATCAGAAAGAAAAACAACTTTCCATTGTATTCTGTTTATTTTATACGGTTTTGAGTTAAGTTCTGTTCAATAAATATTTATTTTATTCTGTCAAGTAAACAGGACAGATTTCTGTAAAAAATATATTTTATTTTGCACTAAAAAATAAATTGTTAAATAATATTTGTTGTTCTATGTATTCGTATCACTCAAAAACATGCGTCGAATTAACTTCACAGTCGAGTCAAATCATTAAAAAATCATTTCACACACGAAAAGCGGCAATATTTTTTTTTACCAAGCCGTGGGGGGTCGGGGAGGAGTAGGTGTCTCTTATCTTTTTGTCAGGGAGTTGGCAACCCTAATTACATCACAGTTTCTAATTACCTGTTAAAAATGTATTCAGTGATGTAATACAAGTATCACAATGCCAAAGTAATTTTTAATCTTTGGATTACTTTAGTTGTTACAGACTGAGCCTACAACAAACTACAACAAAATAAAGGACATTAATCAGGGCCGTTTCTGTCTTTTTGGGGGCCGTGTGCAAGATTCTGCTTGCGAACCCCCTATTTTTTCAAACTACGATGGATGGATTCCTAACCCTTTGAGGTGATCCACAAAGATGCAACAATCTATTACATAACGATGAAAACATATTGTGTATGTATATTGTAACATGTATTTCTTGTATATAAAAGTCTCTGTTGTGTTAGCATGGGTGTAAACTGTGTATGTGTAGGACAGTAGATGTAAATACATTCTTTTTTTTCCTACTCACTAAACAAACTGCTGTGTTGTGGATTCATGATTAATGACAAACATTAAACTGTAATGTTTTATTGACTCTGCTGTGATTCAGCCGGCTTTTATTTCACCTTCAGTTCAGTGTTAAAATACTCTGTTACATTAAATCATTCAAAATCAGAGTTTAGTTTTCACAGCGGACAGCAGAGTGTTTGAATAAAAGCTGCAGGGACTCAAACTTTCCTCTGATCATGTGTACAATGACTGAAAAGATAAAGCCAGCTGTCCTGTTGCACTGGAGCCACATGGGAACTGACTGCTGATGTGTTAGAACGACACTTTGATCATAAAACAGAAAGAAAACACAAAAATACTCGTAACTGCTGAAACCGATATAACCATCAGCTGTGATGGAACTCGAGGAGGCTCGTATGTCAGAATGAGTTCATTAAATGTTACTGTTTATCTGATAAAACACAACAGTCCACCTGCGACACTGACGGCAGATTAGAACAGAATATATCAGACTCGCTGCATCAGGCAAAAATTAAACTTTATTTAATCACAAATGGAAACATCCAGTCAAACAGTTGAGTTTAAACATGTTGTTTAAAATGTCTTATTATTAGCAGAACATTTTGATGTAATTATTTAAAAGTTGACAGAAGCAGAGGACATTATATTATGTTATACTGATGAGGAAACTGCATCAAGTGTGATTCTTGTTTTTTTAAATAATTATTTTTTCCCTTCTTCTGAACTTATACAAAATCTCTTTTACCTCCATGACAAACAGCTTCATTAATGCACATTCAATTAATGCATTACAACGAGCAAATGTAACAAGGTACCACAGATAACTGCTGGTAATTGCTAAAGGACAGAGAAATGATGAGACAGGCAACAGGTGATGGGTTTACGTTTACTTTTTTCAATATATATGGCTCAAAATAACCGAAATTAAAACACATAACTGCTAGCAGCAATGTTTTACATTTAGTATCCTGCTAACAAAATACAATGGAAAATACCATGAGAAAGTGACAGAGCCAGCGAGTGTTTTAAATCAACTTATCAACTGTTTTGGATATGTGCATAACAGTTCAGAGCATAAAAAGTCTACAACATCACAACAGGACATTGAAATAAAAGTGAATATGTTCATATAAACATACGACTCATTGAGCTCAAACAAGTAAGATAAACAGGCAGCATAGTAACCCTGAACGCCAAACAAGACGTGTTTATATGCATTTAAGCATTTGGAGAGGATCCCTGGTTCAAGACTTACAAAAATACCTTTTTTCAGCTGCCAGCAGCAAGCACAAAAAAAAGGACATACAACATCAACGCTCATGTTTAACGAGCCATTATTTTAAACTTAGAATGCAAATATAAATTGTACATTTCAAAAAATTATGTACTAATTTAGCAAACAACAGTTATATACAACTATGTACATTAAAGGCTCAGGTCTGCTTCAGCTCCTCCTGGCTCACAGAGGAGCTGCACTGCCTCCACATTCAGTGTCTCCTCATTGTTTTGATACGCAAAAACAAAAAAACAACCACATAACACACCAACAATACACTCCAAACACCCGAAATGTCACAAATCTGTTAACTCTCAAAATTTGCTTGTTGGAACATTTCATTGTTTTGTAATTTTATTTATTTATTTTGTTAATGTTTTGATGAGTTCAAGTTGGTTAATTAGTTTGATTACAATATTAGCAGCATTGTTTTTGTGATTTTATAAAACTTTTGTTTTGAAGGCACTGGCACAAGTGCCTAGGCAGGTGGTGGGAGGGTTGACGGTTGATAGAAACATCTGCTAACCTGAGTTGTTCAAAAACCTTCTTTTTATTAAACTGTGTACACAAACAATGTTCTCAATGCTCGTGTTCATGTTCACGAAGGTCGGACTCCTATACATTCACAAAAAAAGCCGAGGTTGCATTTTGGCGACAGTTTCACTTTAAGTGCCTTGGACAAAGGGCATTATTATTTAGAACAAATCCATCACTACATCGCTATCGCTCTCTCTTTCGCTCACTCACACAACTTTCTCCTCTTCCTCAGCAACCAAATGTTGGGCGTTAACATGTAAAAGGGGGGTGCACATTTTTTTTCTTGCTTGCAAGCACTTTCTGCTTGTGGATATTGCCCGTTTTTAACGTTTCTTCCTGTACCAAATGTGGTGATAATATTCGGGGAAAAAGCATGGCTTTAAGTCTGGTTTTACTTGGCCTATCAAAACAATTTAAAAACCGGTATATCGTTTGAAGTCTGCACTTTCGACACAAGTTGAAACGGAGACTCAGCGAGTTGACTTCAGAGGGTTAAAGCCTTTATATTATTGAATTTTTAAAAAAATCTTGTATTGTAACATTTTTCAAGCCAGCCACAGAGCAGGACCAGCCTGTGTTCATACAGCAGTTTTCTCTGGCAGAAAAGGTGCTGCGATAAAAAACTTGCAAAGAGAGAAAAGAAACACTGGCCTTAGGTTTTCTTCTGCAACACATCACTACTACCACTGCTGACAGTTACTCTGAGAGCCACCCACACACACACCTTTACAACAGAAAGCTGTCAAACGATCACCATCTTTGGAGGAGCTTTAGACGAACCGTTTTGATGCTGATGGTCACCTGCAGAATACAAAAGAAAAGTCAACATTAAATAAAGTAATGATATACACCAAGTATAGATTACATCTGAGACCTGTGGATCTGGAGCAGGATGTTTCCAGAACTGTCCTGCCACTTTAGATAATCACCTTTATCTCCAACCTGCAGCAGTGGTATGTCCTTTGTTAGATCAGCAGAGGTGGTAGTTGGATCTGGATCTGCACCTGTGAGTCATAGACACAAAAGCTTGTTAAGGATGAGCGACAGGTCATGATTAAGCAGGAATAGCATCTAAAAGATGTGTGTTATTACCAGGCACTGGTTAATTGTGTGGGTCATATTCTTTTCCACATGAGGGCAGTATAAGTTTGACTACAGCTGTTAAATGAAGGAGAAACATGCAGAGAATTCTCCACAGCTGCCACAATGTTGTGAGGAACAACTTTTATATTACATGGAAATGATTGTGGAGGCCAACAAAAGATTCTGTGTGATGTTTCAAAAGTCTGTTTGCATTTTTTATTGCTGTTATTCAGGCCGACAACACACACAACAGGAGCATCACACCCACAGATTTGGAAAACTAGTTGAGCGCATTTTGCTTTACATCCTTTCCTGCAGCCAGCTAAATGATAAATAGGATGAAAGGGACAGTTCACCCAAAATTTTTTTTTTCCTCTGAGCTGTTGTGATATTTTTGGAGTGAGTCAGTGACTCAAGATGATCTACAGACTTCGTTCATGTTCATGTTGGAACTATTTCCTCTCAGTGTCACCGGGCAGAAGAAAGCGTGTGTCTACTCATGGACAAGAGATTAGCTGTTGATTATCTTAACCAGCTCATAATTTCTGTAACGCAAACTTTACGACTAACACCAAAACTATCGAGGTGGATAACAAACACTAAAGGTAGATAAAGAAATATGTCTCTTTGATTTTGGGTGAACTGTATGGAAAACTGAGGGGCCAGTGAAGATTTTTAATTTTCTGGTGAACCATTTTCTGAGTCTGATCTAATTTGTTTTCTCTCCTGTGTTCATGACTTAAGAACAGGTGGAAAATATATTTTTGCCATGACGAAAACATGGAGGAAAAGATTTTCAGGAGAACATTTTTTTTGTCATGTGACAAACAGAGAGGAAAAAAGATCCCAGGAGATTTTTTTCTTTGCTCATGTTCAAAGCAGAGGGGAGAAGAAAAAAAAATCAGCATAAATTAAAAAAAAGTATAATGTGTGAAACAAATCAGAGTTTTGTCAGGAAAAATTATGTTATTGTAAGGCTCATTTTGACCACAAGAACCTGAGGTGCATCACTAGCTGATGTTCTCAACAGGACTAAAAGCATTCATGTTTTCTTCCGGGGGATTTTAATTCATCTGTGCGCACTAAACATGAGATACATCTACTGTATGTTAGCAGGTCATGTAAAATATACTGTCCTGTCTTAGATTTAAAGAGGATCGTGCTACAATTGATCTGATACACAAGCATCTTCAAGTTACAACCTGTGTTGATATATGTTGATACAATACATAACATTCACTTACCTCGATTACAGGTAACTGTGATGCACTTTGTAGCTACAAGCCCAAACTGTACTGCAGCAAGAACTGCAGCTCCTATAATGAATCCAACAAACAGCCAGCCAATGGGCACTTTGGTGGATGGGTCCTCACAGAGTTTCCCTGAAACACAATATGGGTTCACTGAAACACATCACAAAGAGTTCATCTGAAACTCTAAAATGTTACTGCATATCATGCAGATCACACTAAACATAGACTACACAGAACAACATTCAAAGGTGTTAGAAATACTTTAAACTAGCAATACATGAAGAATCGAATTCATTTGATGAGTAAAAACATCAAGACAGGAAACTCACCACTGATAAACACGAACGTCTCAGCACTACTCTGATGGCGAATTTCCTCCTGAGTGACCACACAGCGGTAGCGTCCTGTCTTGGTCACATTAATGGTAACGTAGTAACGACCTCCTCTCTCTGAGACCTGAGGCTCCTCAGCAGGAAGGATGTTTCCAGAGCTGTCCTGCCACTCCACTTTAGGTTCTGGAGACGCTCCTCGAACTTCACACTGCAGCAGAGACCAGTCCTTTGATTGATCCAGTGTGGTGATGAAGGGCTTTGATGCACCTGTGAACATAACAAAAAAACATTTTAATGTAATAATGGCCTTCACTGGCTGTGGTTGTGTAAATAAGCTCACCCCCTTCAAACCTGTCCAACCTCATTAAACCTCATATTCCATCTTGTGCATCACTCTCAATTCAAGAAGTCAACTGGCTGAAGTTTATATTCCTATCGATCTTCTTTCCTCTGAAATACCTTCTTTGTTGACATCAGACAACCTGACTTTGTTGAGGCCTTTACATTTAAACTTTGCGCCCCCATGGCGCTCTCTGATGGATCAATGTTGATATATTTAGAGATGGACACAATAGCAAATCAAAATAAGAATCCTGGCATATGAATATGAATTTAAAATAGAAGCAATTTGTGATTCAAAAGATACAAAGACTTTTTATACAAACTGATATTATTATACTTAACGTTTATTATCGCAAATATGGTTTTGATTTTGGTGAGCCAGTTCTTAAATCACGATAGACAGAAGCTCGACAATTACAATGAGTCATTCTCATGTTTTAACTCTTAATGTAGCCAATCAGATTTTACATCAAACAAATATAATTTTCAACAGTTGAAACAGTTTTCGAATGGAAGAAAGTCCAACATATTTCATATATTAGTAATGATTGCCTGACAATCGATTATTAATGCAGCCGACTATCAATTAAAGAATAGCCTAAAATTTGCATCCCTAGACTAGCAGTCAGTGAAAACAATAAATATCTATTGCTTACATTTTATTTATTATATTTTATTATTCTTATATCTTTGCTTTGTTTGTTTTCATATACGTTTATTCCATAACCCTTTGTCAAGTGTCCTTGGGTACCATGAAAGGCGCTATATAAATTAAATCTATTATTATTATTATTATTATTATTATTATTAAAAAAAAGGTACTACTAATATTAGTTAATTAATATTATAACATAATAAATTAAATAGTT